>JBBJLS010023990.1:0-14930 GCA_037577275.1 Bryconaethiops microstoma
ACAGAGCATCACATTTCTCATGTGATGTAAAAGTAGCATACATCACACTGATGTCATTTTGAGCCTGTTCAAGTTAACGGGAAAAATTACACTGCCTTGACTTTGCTATTTCTACATAGTTTGGCTTATAGGTAGTAAGGGCAATCCTAAGACACTCAACCCGGTCTTACAATTTTTCGTGCAGCCATGACGACATAAAAATCTATTCAAATGTGCTGCGATCGTGCTTTAGGCCTTTTTTGCTTGCTAGGACAATGCTTCACTACCCTATGTATTTTAATGCGCAGTGCGTAACACCGCCACTATGAGCGCTAACTGGTGACTGAGGGACGGGATACTCATAAAACCCCCAGAATGCTATGGTGTTCGTGATCTGACAACGCTGCCGATAATGTGTGATGCAACTGTGTAAAACAGCGCCTGGTTTTTACTTCTATTGCTTGAATGAGTGAATGTATGTAATATTGTGAAAATATACTACATATTTCACATTCCAGTAAACTCCATGCTTAGAGCAACAGTTAAGTGCCCCTGAAGGCAGTGGCCTTCCGAAAAAAGGAAAGGCCTGGCTGCGTTCTTTAAGTTCAACTTGGTGTTTTTATGTATGCACGCCAGCCAGGCGTACTGTAGTTTTTCAAAGGCTTTAATTAAAGAACTTTCTGTTATACTCTGAACCTGTGTGTGCGTCCTTCACTCAGCCCCGTCATGACAATAGCTATGGCAGTATCATTTGATTCTATGGCAGAATCATTTGAGTTCCTTTTATCTTGTATAAGAACCACCACCAGATCACCTTCCTGTATGCACACCACAATGCCAACCTGTTCAGCAACTGTCATCAGGAACTGTGTACTTGAGTTGATTACTACACTATAGTTTTTTATTCTTAGGTTATTACACTGTTAGTTCAGAATTCATTCATTATTATAGCCTATTATCATTAGTATTAATTGTTATTTATTTATTTATTTATTTTAGTAGCCAAAGAATGTAGGCTACCACCATCCTGATCGCCCGCCTAAAAAAGTTCATCGCAGTCACTTCCTTTGGACTTTGGTAAGTAACATAGACTACGGGGCAGGCTAAATTTAGAATTTAAAGTAAATTAACATATTCATACTGTACAGTTTACGTTGAACACCTGCAGTGCTAGAATGTAAATATCGATATTATCCCTGAACAGATTGTATTGTAGTTCATGCACAGGCATTTTCTTTGGTAAGCCCTGTCATTTTCTTTGGTATTAACAGGTAAATACAGCAATAAATTAGTGTAATTTTTAGTAATAAAAATGTAGTAAAATGTATGGGTAATCACAAATAATTTTTACAGGAGTCATATTGTAGTGACCCGCCGGTTACAAAATTAGTAAATTAGGCCTATATTTTTCTTAATAATTTAGCACTAAAATGCATGGAGTTATATATTGCCATAAAAAAAAGCAAACGAAATGTTGATGATATCTGCGGTTTCCATAAATTTGCTGGAGTTTTCGCCAACAATTATTAGTTTGGTTCTAAGAAAAAATGCCTGAATCTGAAACACTTTAATTTCATTTTAAACTCAGCTTAATACATTACCCTTAACGAAAATGTAAATGTAAACCAGTATAGATGCTGGACAGTTTATACTGAACTGCAGTCACCCACAATAAATTCATACAAGCATGTTTTCTTTGGTATGCGCTGTCATTTTCTTTGTTATAAGCAGATAAATACAGTAATAATTTAATGCCATTTTTTAGCAATAAAAATACAGTAAAATGTATGGGAAATCACCAATATTTTTTACAGTTCAATAATTTACTCTTTGTCAGTGGCGCGTTTAATTCAGGGTGGCTTCAGGACGAGTCTTATTGTAGTGACCCGCTGGTTAAAGCAGACACTGGACGGAGATTGAGCTCAACAGCCTCTTTTAATTTAATTTAGCAGCAATCAGCAGCAAGGAGAAATAAATAACATTCTAGGATCAGCTACTTTCAAACCTCCTGCCTCTGAGTACAGCGGTTTTTCACCATCCCAAGACGTGCTTTCTTTGTGTTTCTCTGGACAGTACAAAACCATTTATACAGTTATATTTTATATGGAAATGTAGCCCGATTTTACTTTCATATTTATGTTACAAAATTAGTAAATTATATATTTCTTAATAATTTAGAACTAAAATGCGTAAAAAACATTGCCATGAAAAAACCAATGCGGCTCCTGATCTGCGTAAAACTGGGGATTACTGTGTAATCAATGTTTAGCGGGATCAAAATTATTTTCTGTCATAGGGCCCAAGATCTGTAGTGGCGCCCTTGCTCTCTCTTTGTCTTTCTCTCTCTCTTTCTTTCTCTTTCTCTACATATATGCACATATCTCACACATGATCTGTAAGTGTGAATCACCTAGACTGGCGTAAGTCATTTGCTTCCTCTGTCCACACACACCACAATCATGTGTCATCCCCCTCACCGGTTGACTTCCTTGTCAACAACTCCTCCTGAGTGGATTGCGACCAACTTCACACGAGGCCCATGCCAGGACCGAATGTCCTTCTTAGGGGCCTTGCGCCTATGGCACTTGTTAGAATGGACTCCACCCAATGTTACCCCCATGATCTATCTCACTATTTCTCACTTTAACATTATGCCTGACTATTACTATGCTGTCTAACCAGAAATTTAGACACCCACCTATGGATTGACTACAATATAAAGTTGTGGGACAATATTTAGGAATTATGATGCCTGGCCAAAACAATGGGCACATTGTAGTCTATCACTTATGGTAACTACTGACTACTTTTCCTGGATGACCCCTGATAGTTGGGTTGGCACCTTGAGATGTGGATCTGCCCAAAGTATCTTCTTTGAATAACTACCACAAGGGAGTTTTTGCTTGACCTTTTTGGTCTTGGGTGATCCTTGTTAATGTAAAGTTCCACAAGACAATGCTATTGTAAATGGTGCTGTATATAATAATTAAATTGAATTGAATCATCCTGGTGCTGGCATGTCACCAATCAAACACCCTTGCTTATTAGGCCATCCAGACAGTGCCTAATCGGTAAGTCTGACTAAGATAAACAAAGGGGTGGGGCAGACACCTCATAGCATTCATACTTTGCTTTATCCTAACATATACATGTGCTTTATCATTAAATATCAAAGAATATCAAGGTATCATCCTGGCATTGGGATGTCCCCAACCAAACACCCTTGGCTAGTAGGCTATCATCCAGACAGCGCCTTAGGCCTACGGCTGAGACCGATTTTGATGAACATATGGGGTCAGATGAATTATATTTGGCTTTATCCTTGAACATACATATTCTTTACCATCAAATAATAAAGAATATTATGCTATCACCCTTGCACTGGCATGTCACCCTTACATAGAATCAAAGAATTTCATGGCATTATCATGTCAACCAAAACCCTTGCTTAGTACCATCCAGGCAGCGAGTCACTGGTGAGACGTGATGTGATGAACATGGTGATGAACAGGGTTTTGTTTAATATCAAAGTATGTCCTTTCACTTGCAACCTACCATCAAGACAGTGCTGGGTTTCGAGACTTCTTCCACCAGATGTAGGAACGCATGTTTGGAAAGGCAGCAAGCCCATGGTTGGAGATGAGAACATGGATGCGAGAACTGTTCATCATGACTCCAAAGTCCACAGTTCCTGATGACAGTTGTGGAACAGGTTGGCATTGTGGTGCACGTGCAGGAAGGTGATCTGGTGGTGTTTCTTATACAAGATGAAGAGAAGTCAATCAAATGATACTGCCATATGGCACAGCTATTGTCATGAGGAGGCTGAGTGAAGGACACACACAGGTTTAGAGTACAACAGAAATTTCTTTAATTAAAGTCTTTGTAAAACTACAGTACGCCTGGCTGGCGCGCACACACAAAAACACCAAGGGGACCTTAACGAATGCATCCAGGCCTTTCCTTTTTTCGGAAGGCCACTGCCTTCAGAGGCACTTAACTGTTGCTCCACGTGTCGTGGAGTTTACTAGAAATGCGAAATGCAAATGATTGTCACAATTGCTGTGGTCAGACCCGTGAGGAAACAAATAGTGCCTCTCACTCCGCACAGACCCTGGTGCTTGAATGGGGACCACGGTTGAGTGGAACTCACGATGATGCTGGAGTAACCGTTGGGTCTTTAAACCACCAGTAGAGGTTGCTCTCTTTACACCTTCTCCACAGATTATTGCACCCCTTCCGGAATTGAAACTTTCCTACAATGGCTCCCCACAACCTTGACCACCATATGTGTAGTCACCTGGAAGAACCTGAAATGGACCATTCCGGCATCTGGACTCCCAGTGTTTCCTTCTTAGGTCTCTGATCACCACAAAGCCACCTGGCATTATATCAAACAGGGGTTTGTACGGTGTCTTTCATCTGTGAATATCAGACAAAACAAAAGACGGTTACCTTGCAGTAATGTAAAATGTCATACTCACACAAATGGGTGTTCTCTGTTCCCTTTGGTGGTTTGGTGGTTGCCCAAAAAGAACCTCAAATGGGCTAAACTTTAAACAACTACATTTTTGCATTCTCATATACACTAACACAATTGGCAATGCTTTAATCTGGGATCTGTTTCCTCACAACTGTATTTTTAATGCTCCATATTCTTTTTCCACAGCTCCCCCACTAGTCGGATCTTACAAGCAATGTTGACTCAAATCGATACCCAAAACATTTCCCAACTGTTTCATCGCTTTGTTCACAAATGGGATAGCATTGCCGCTATTAATCTCGGTAGGAATTCCTAATTTTGAAATGACTCCCCTTAATAAGGCCTTTGCTACCTCTGCACTGTCCTGTTTTGATGTTCAGAAGGCATCTACACATTTAGAGAACATGCCAACTTTTTCTCTTCCTTTTTTTAAAGTGTTACAGCTAAGGTAATTATTTAAAGTACTTTTGAGCATAGCTTAAAAATAATTTCCTATGTTGCCATAAGGTGCCAAAATCATGGACAAATCTGAATGCATTCCAAGAATCTGCGTAAATAGTAATAGTTTTACCTTTAGCTAATTTACATGCTTCAGCAAGTGCCACCAGTTCAGCCGCTTGGGTGAGAAATTTGAAGAGAGTGAACCTGAAGACAGCACATCATGTTACAACAGCATAATCAATGTGATTTTGCCACATGTTTGGATTTTGGAAGGCTACAAATAAAGGTTATTTAAAGGCGTTTCCTAGAGGTCTGGTCATGGAGTGCAGGTTTCCGTCAGCACAGCAACACAATTATGTTATTCTCCTTCACTTGAAATCGGCAAAACAATAGCAGCCTTGAGAACATTGCCTCATTTAACAATTATGAAAGTCTCAGTCTACTGTCTAAGTAAAAAGTTTAGTGAGGACTGTAGAGCTACTTTCAGATCAATGAAAGCTTATTCAGCTTTCCGAGTCTAAGTTACCTTGTCATTAGAAGAACTGAGATTTTGCTCATACTACAGCACTATGACAGGCTTCAAAAATGGTATAATTTTGGAATAAAATTTGTGCTGTAAGAACACATACCCAAAAATGACAGGACTGTTTCTTAGTGTGAGGTTTTGGAATGTTTTTGCATAGCTTCAACTCATTTGGGTGAGAGGGATTTAGCTCTGATCACATGACCCAAAAATGGGACCAATTGTCAGGCAAAACTTAATATTTTGTTGCACAACCTTTTGAGGTCACTGCAATCAAGCAATTCCTGTAACTCTCAATGAGACTTCTGCACCTGTCCACATGTATTTTGGCCCACTCTTCATGAGCAAACTGCTCCAGCTGTGTCAGGTTTGAAGGGTTTCTTCTCCAGACTGCATGTTTCAGCTCCTTCCACAGATGTTTGATAGGATTTAGATCAGGGCTCAAAGAAGACCACTTCAGATCAGTCCAACGTTTTGTTCTTAGCCATCCGTGACCTGCAACTGAGACCAAGCTTTCTGACTCTGGAAGGCACATTTTGCTCCAGAATGACTTGATAGTCTCGAGATTTCATTGTACCTTGCACAGATTCAAGACTCTCTGTGCCAGATGCAGCAAAGCAGCCCAGAGCATAACTGAACCTCCCCCATATTTTCCAGTAGGTACAGTGTTCTTTTCTTGGTATGCTTCATTTTTGCATCTGTGAACATAGAGCTGATGTGACTTGCCAAAAAGCTCCAGTTTTGTCTCATCAGTCCAAAGGACCTTCTCCCAGAAGCTTTGTGGTTCGTCAATATGCATTTTTATGATTTGCCTTCAACAGTGGTGTCCTCCTCTGTCGTCTTCCATTAAGTCCACTTTGGCTTAAAGAGCAACAGATGGTGCGATCTGACACAGATGTATCTTGTCCTTGGAGTTCACCTCCAATCTCTTTGGAAGTTGTTCTGGGCTCTTTGGTTACCATTCGTATTTTCCGTCTCTTCAATTTGTCATCAATTTTCCTTTGCGGCCTCATCCAGGGAGTTTGGCTACACTCCAATGGACCTTAAACTTTTGAATAATATGTGCAACTGTTGTCACAGGAACATCAAGTTGCTTGGAGATGGTCTTATAACCTTTATCTTTAACATGCTTGTCTATAATTTTCTTTCTAATCTCTTGAGACAATTCTCTCCTTCGCTGTCTGTGGTCCATGTTCAGTGTGGTACACATCATAGTACCAAAAAGCACAGGGACTACTTTTCACCCTTTAAATAGGCAGACTGACTGATTGCAAGCTTAACTTGTCCCACTGGTCAAATTATTTTCAGTTTTTTTAGGGGTACCACCATTTTTGTCCAGACCAGCTTCATTAGTTTGTTTTTTAGAAAAATTCTGTTGGACCACAATTTAAAAGCAATGTATGATTTTCATCTGCTAATTTTCAGTAAATTGTTATCTATTATTCCTTTTGTCAATTTCAAGTTATTTCAGTGACCATTGTGGGTTTTTGTTTCAGTAACATAAGGGTCCCAACAATTTTGTCCACGTGTGTATACTATCTTCCGAGTCCAGAGCAGCAGCAAAGGGGACCAATTCCATATGAAAATCTATGTATCTGAATGCAGTGTCATTAAAGTCCCTGCTGGTGTAATGGTCCCATTACTTTTGTCCATATAGTGTATGTTGACTTTTGAGCATTTGTATTGTCCATCATAAGAATTTACAAGTTTATATACATAAGTTTCTTTTGAAATCAAGAATATTAAGGGGAATCTGTCCTCTTTTTGGTGCTGTACTCTTATGGGAAGACTTTACACTATGGTTGGAACATTGCTGTGAGGATTCGATTATGCTGGCCACAACAGTAGGTACTGATGTTGTAGTTCTGGAACATGAGGGTAAAACCATTATAGCAGCTGCAAAGGGTGACCAACTCCATATTAAAGTCTATGTATCTGAATTTAGTGTCATTAGTCTCTGTTGGTGTAATGGTCAGGTGTCCGAATACTTTTGACCATATATTATGGACAAAAGTAATGGGACGCCTGACCCCTATCAAAACCAGCTGCGAGCCCCACAAGCCCAAAAAAGCAACAAACTTTCAAAACTTTCAGGATTTTTAAAAACCTGCATTAACAGGCGATTAAATAATTGTTGGCGTTAAGTAAATAATGTGTTAACGTGATAATAATGTGTTAACATTCCCAACCCTAATAAATATAGGTTCACAACTTTTCCATCAAAACTGAACACAGATCAGACTATCAGGATGAACAAGGATGCTGAAAAAGGCATTGACAGCTTCATAATCAAATAAAAAATTGAAGATGAGTTGAAATACAGTTACAATCAAATAGGTCAATGCACATGCACAATTTCTAGAAGGGAAACTTTACAAAGTATTTGAAGTCTATCGCAAAATGAACCGGATGCATCCTTCATTTGAATGGGCCCAAATATTCTCAATTATTCACAATTTCTATCTACATACGATCATCACCGTATGTCCGGCACAACCTTGGTTAAAAGACCAATTCAGGAAAGCAGTCTTTTAGAGGACCACCCCCAAGCTCACACTGAGTGTTTTTTCCCTTTGGACCCAGCAATTCCTGTGTTCAACCATGAACATCTCTCAGCATTCAGCCTAAAACGCACTCGGTCACTTGAACATGCTGAATGGGAAACCTCAACAACCAAACAATCTTATAATTAAATTCAGGTGTTTCTAAACATTAGCAGCAATGGGGTAGTTCTTTCGTTTTCTCTGGGCTCCCTGAGGAGATGGTCTGGGACTCAAATGGTCAGCCATCTCTTCTTTGAAAAGTAGAGGTAGAGGCTGGAGGCCTTCTCACCAGGCTGGCCAATCACTGAATTCAGGTTCCAGATGAATCACTCCCACAGAAGAGTTGCAACCACACAAGGAGCTTTTTGGATGTCTTTATTGGCTTCACAGGGTCTGTGATAGTCAGAAGTATACCTAACTTACTTGTATTCTTGTGTATTCTGATGAGGGCGTCGGGTCTGGCAAGCTGAGAAGCTTGGTGTGTTTGTCAGTCCCTGAGGAAATTTAAATCACTAGCCATTTTCTAATTATTCCTTTTGTAGCAGCAAACTTAAATATAAAATTATTCTCTGATCACATTGAGTTACTATTTTCAAACTAATATGGTTTGGTCAGTTCAGTAGGGAACTTGCTAATATTAGAGAAGCTAATGTTACATTTCAGTTAAGCAGTCTGCATTTGTTGGAATCCTTGACCATGAATTATGTCTGTTTATGTTTATTTATTCATATTGACATGGTTATTAAACCTGAAATAACAGACTCTGATGTCTATAAATTTGTATGAAGTTAGCTGTCATTTGCTAGTTATCTTACCTCTGAATGTCATCAATGTTAAAATGTCATATGCTTAAAAAAATAAATAAATGTCTTATTTAAAATAGAAACAGTTATATTCTTTTTACTAATGTGAAATTTGTGTTGAACTCACATTTGTATACCATACCTGATGTCACCATTGCACTGTTGTTCACCACTTTTTCAAAGATTTTCAAATTTGTTTTGCTCCTCCATTTCCATTTCCACAACACTGTGGGTGTCATGGGTGGTGCATACCCATCCAAGAAGGAGACGCAGGTGTGGATTTCCATTTTCCTCAGAAAAGCTTCATTCACAAAAAATGTAAACCCAAAAAATCATGAGGGCCAAAACACTTTCCAAAACAACTCAAAGGACGGGTATACACAAGGGGGAAGGTGAGGGGTAGTGTGAGTGTGGACACAGGAAAACTTTATACATGAAGTGCACAACCCAGAACCAATCACAAAACTATTATTACTTAATCCCCGGCCGGCTGAGAACCCTTACTGATTTACCAGCCGGAGAAACACCCACACACCCGTGTCAAAATCAAAGTCCCCATTGTTCATGTGATGGGGGCCTCTAGCGGCCGCTGACTGGGGACATCACAGTGGCACAATAGTGTACATCAACATCATACACAAAATCTCAACTATAATATGTATAGTTGTATAATATACATAATATCTATGTATATAATATGACTCATATTTACAACGTGTAGTACATACTCAAAAACTAGTTGGCATATGTATTAGGTGTGCTATTGGAACACATCCAGTTTGTCACCACAGGGTGATGTCATGACTGGTGTACCTACTAAAAGTATCTTCAACATCCTTAACAATGTATGGACAAGTGTCAATGCACCCAGGAGACCAACTGCATCCATAGCTGTTCCTTGAACTGGGCCACACCAATACTGTCTCCAGCCAGCTCCATGCATCCCATTCAGCTGGGACACAAGCAGTTATCCCAGCACAAGTGGAAAGCTTGAATGCACAGGTGTGGTTTTTAAATCGTGTGTGTGCCCTGGTCACCTCCATCCCTCCTGCCCCAAACTCTTGGGAATGGACCCGTCCTCATACTTCCAAGTTTCAGGGATGCTCCTCAATGCAACCTTGCTGTGGGGCCCAAATCACAAGAAATACCTTGTGCATTTGTAGGCTTGAGTATGGTGGGCAACTTCTTTAATACTTCCCAGGAGTTAATGCTCAGGTTTCCCCTGGTCTCCTTGGACCAATCCTCGCTCCTATCTGCAATTGATGGCTATTCTTTACATTTACATTTACGGCATTTAGCAGACACTCTTATCCAAAGCAACATACATCAGTGCTTCAGTAGTCTATGTCTGCTACTGCAGGAAATTTAGCTTAGTTTATTTATTCTCCACCAGAATATATGTAGGGAATATCAGCTAAGAATCCTCCTAAGAATATCAGCTTAGGAGGATTCACAACTATATTCAGTAATTAATTAATAATCAATTATTAATGTATTAATTCTTTATTAATTAGGGGTCTTATCTCAAGCAGCGTTTATTAAGGAATCCAGCATAGACTATTCGGCCAGCAAGATAGTTCAGCAGGAGTATAGTAATCAACCCTTTAAAGCTCTTCTTAACTGTGCATTTAAGAAGAATTCTAACTTGAAAATAGGGGAGTTTAGGTCAGTATTATTAATCTTATTGAGCATAGGTAACGTTATCACAGCGGAAGAAGTGACTTCACCTTTCTGGACAAGAAACTGAATCACTGGTCATGATAATATTTACCACGCTAGACAAACATAAAACATACAAACACAAAGTAAATTAAAATAAACATAAGGAATGATGGAATAGGTAATTAATTATGTCGGTAAGATTGCTGAAATTTACTGAAAGTCCCTGAACAACGAGCTTCATGAAACACACTTCAGTAATTAACACAGGTTAGCACGCGTGTAGTCAACCTGCACCAAGTGATCAGAATGAGAAGAACTGTATACTTATTCACTGAGTTGGAGTTTCAGAGTCTGTTCGGAGTTCAGCAGGATTGGATGAAGATTGGAGCTTCTTGAAGTTTCAGAGTCCTTGAAGAGTTTCAGGTGATGATCTTGGTCCTGGAGCTCAGATGTTCTTGGAGCATCTCATGTCCGGCTCCTCCTTTCTTGCTGCTCGTCCCTGCTTCTCTGCTTCCAGGCCTCTGGCTTATATGCTGAGCGAGGGGCATTCTCCCCCCACTATTTTGCCACTGGCCAATCAAAGGCCAGACCGGGGTGCAGGGCCCAAAAGGTGAGGGGGGGGTCAGTTTTATGACAACCTTCAGGCATGGGACCTTATCCGCAGAATAAAGTTCATAATTTCCACACAGTTCATAATTTGAGACTTGCAGCATTGTGATGGTGATGTTCAGAGCATTACAAAAATACCAAACATGACTTAACAATATTTCACAGATTATAGCCTAATTTACATACACAGGATAATTGCACGAACATCATGTTACAATTCCCTTTAGTAATCAAGCAATTCTCATTCTTATACATGTTCAGAAATGTAAGTTTTGAACCAAAGATCAATGTTTCTTTGTCTGTATCTGAGCACATGGCTGTCAGAGTTGATTTATGGCTTTGCTAAGGCAGAGATGTCCTTCTTTCCACATTCATATTGCTAAGTATGTGTTTCTAGGTGAAATAGACCCTACAATCATTTTCCTTTTATGAATTAATTAGAGATCAAACATGACAAGTCTACACTGTTAGACTTTTTGTCTCTACTTTACGGTAACATACTGGCGTCACTGTTGCCAGCGTCATACCGACGCCGTGTTAACGGTAACTTACCGCTCTGCAGAATGATATTGTTTTTGCTTTTGTGGTATAGTACTTTTGTACCACATGATGGTAGCGCACTGTAGCCTCTTTTACGGTATCTCACTGGCGATACTGCATCAGCAATGTCAGTCTTACACGCCCCTCTGCACTCACCATCCAGCAGGTGGCGTGTTTAAACTTTGTACTTAAATGTATAGGAGCAACATGTTGTCATTATGCAACATAAAATAATTTCAATACTTCATTCACACTGTCTAGATAATCATAAAGCAAATAGCTATGTACAGTTAATTATTAATGGCCTTATCTACATAAGTCCATTTAATCATATTATGATTGTACATAATTGGTAATTCAACAGTCTTGCAGTAAATTAACTAAGTTGGTCATGTTAGTCTCAACTGTATGGTTTATAGTTTGTGCCGCTGTTAAACTGTACAGTATTGAGTTCAGTATTTCTGCTGTTGGTGTACCTAGACCACCGTGTTGATCAGTACTATGTAATGTGAAATTTAATATTGTTACTTTGCTGGACTCACTGAGACAGATGTCTTAACAACCTTGGTTCATAAACACCCTGGAGTAAAAGGAAATTACAGAAATGAGAGTTAACAAAACAGAGACTGGATACCTGTCTCCACGATAAGCCCCTGTGCCAAACAGAAATTGGTATAATCAGCTCTATGTAGTTCATCACTTCTTACCAAGCATAATCAGCCTTTGAGTGATTGGCACGTTGCTCTCTGCTTCAGGGGACATCTTGGTAGATGTTTCCTGCCAGAAAAAGGACCGAAACATTTTATGTAACAAAAACACCAGGACAGCAAGCAACAACATTAGACCTAGAGCTGTATGAAAAAAGCTTACATCAGCTAAAACAAAGAGGGAGTCTTCGTTTTCCTTGTAATACTTCATCATGAGAAGTATGGCTGCTGTGCCAACCTTGTTGTTGGTCAAAACTCCCTCACTTTCTATCTCCTGGAGAAGTGTCCCTATAAAAAATTTTCCATTTGAGCTTCTGGCTGGAAAAATAGTTAACAATCCTCCTGCCTTTGGTTATGAGGGCCTGACTTAAGCGCTTACTGATATCGATGCCTGTGAGTTTGTAAAAGTGGTTCGAAAGACCTTTCCGAGTAAACAAGAATGGCCACTGCTCCTGAATTTCAACTACTGAAAGTGAGGGACAACTGTTGATAAGGTCCTTGTGAATGAAAAATTGTTAACAGGATGTGTTTTTTTTCCTCTGGAGAAGCTGGCGTTTCCCCCTCAGGAAGTTCAACTGGTTGCCAATTAATACAACCATAGCTATCAACAAGGCATCTAATTATTTTAGGTAAGGTTGCATTACTGTTGGGACTGCAGTCTGGTTCTCTTTGGTATATCTTTGTATTATCTCGATTAACACGTTCAACTCTAGATTTGATGCTTCTTAGTAGTGAATAATGTCCACAACCTAGTCTTTCTACCTTTTCAGTGAAATCTGCAAATGTTTGAGGGTATGAGAATGAGTGAAAGAGATGATGGATAGTGCTGTAAAAGTGCATTATCTTTAACATTTTGACCGTCTGAGACATTCTCTAAAACCATGTCTGGTGACTGGCGCAGTTTTGACTGTTTGTACTGTTCCTGTATTGTGGGTTGTCTCAAGAGAGACTTCAGTGTTTCTTTAATTGCCACATACTGAAAAAAACACTGTTGGCCTGTACGGTCACATCCTAAAAAAATTTGAGTGGGCTCAACACAACTGAAGTTTTCTTTGAAAAATGTCTTCCTTGTTTTGTCAGATCTCAACACATCTTTATTGTACAGTGTTGAGATCATTTTGTGAAATTTCTTGAATGATGTTATCTACTTCTGCTTGTGAAATATATTAAATGCAGACAGTTTGTCAGACAGTTTTGCAAGAACATCATGCATTCCACAGCTGTGAAGATCTTGAAATTCCTCTATGATGCACTGTATAGTGCTGGCTGGCAAGAGCATTTTAGCCTGCATTTTTAAATAAAACAAAGCCAATCCATATAGAAATGACTCTTCATCATTAGTATTATGCTGTGAATTCCAGACTTCTAATGGATGTACTGTGTCCTGTCCTTGGACTATGGCAATTTCACCAATTTCTTGTTGCCCTGACTGCTGAACTGTCTGCTTTTGAGAAACATGGCTGGAAAATGATGTTCGAACACTGAAGTATTTAGAGCAACCTTTGATGTGAAATCTGAGATGGGCACAAAAGCTGTGAAGTTTTGTGCAGCATACCCACATCCAGGAACTTGACACCTGCGGTCACCGGTGAACTTATAGAACTCCTCCTCAGTGGTTTCCCTTCTTTTTCTGTGAACGAAAGGCAGGAAATGTTCTGAAAGTAGCTGGAAAGTTCTCAGTTCCATAAGAAAACCTATAGTTAGCTACGTTTGTGGCTTTTAACATGCAAACTGAACACTACAAGTTTCCTCACTCATTGGTATACCCATAGTGCACCAATGAGTGAGGAGATAATGATTAGGGGTTGATCAAGTTCAGCTGTATTCCCTGCTTGACTCTAAGATGACCCCTGTTGGTCACAGGGTGAAGGAGCATCTCCAGTCCCGGTCTGTGGCGCCCTCTGGTGATCGCGGACCGGGACTGTGACACATCTATGGCTTAAAGGTTTTATTCAAAGAAGACAATGGAAGAAAAGGTGGCACGAGGGCCAGTCAAAAAAGGCACAGGTACAAGGACGGTGGATGAACTGAGGAATCAGTATGGTCCCATGACGCAAACTAAAAGGGGATGAGCTTAAATATACAGGAGGAAGCATCACGAACCAATGAAAAGAGGTTTAATGATTAAGGTTAAGTCTAGCCGGCAGAACCCAATTGACTTAATGCCGGCTAGATGAGGCCACGCCTGAGAGGCCGATGAGGCCAGTGCAGAGTCCGCTGGCGCCCTCCAGCGGGCACCGACCTGAACCGTGACACCTTGTGATGAGAATGAATCACTTTAAAATAAAACAAGACAATAAGACAAGGCGATTCAGCTGTATTTGACCGGTGCATTCACTCATTATTGTCGTTCAGGGAGCGCTGTCCCACTCGTGTGAGTGATAAACCCACTCTCTGAGTGATCCAGATTCGGCTGCATGTTTTCGGCTGTGGAGGAAGTTAACCGGACTCACTGTCTCGTGCTTTAGGAGCACTAACCCGCTCTCGGAATGATTCAGATTCGGCTGCATGTTTTCGGCTGTGGGATTTCGGCTGTGACTGACACAAGGAGTCCAGTAGGAGAATTCAAAAACGCTACTGTAAATTATTATATTTTTGTTTGTGGACTTGGTTGAACTGAGAGTTTGTGTGTGTGAGACA
>JBBJLS010024008.1:0-14929 GCA_037577275.1 Bryconaethiops microstoma
TATATACATATATATATATATATATATATATACACACACACACACACACACACAATAACCTAGTTAATGCAAAAATACTATTGCATGTGTCTTATCTTTGGCATCTTGAATAGATTAAATTAAAGAAATGGGAACAAATGTTTTACTGTGACAGACTGCAAAGTGCCTAAAGATACAAGAAGCGTAGATAAAGGAGTTCCAACCACTCTGCATTCAGCACCACCAGTATACTGATCACCGCCTGCTCATCAGGAATCATCTGTTCCTGTTTCTTCACTGGTTCCGGCGTTAAGTTAAATGGTCTTTGTTCTGCTTGAATGATTCATACGTAGATCATTGTGTAGCTTGAAAAACAAAAACTGAGTCTCTGAAACAATATATTATTATACAATGATAAAACAAAAGGTGTTCATTTTTAACACTTTTTTTATTCCATAATGCATTTACCTATGTTATTGTGTTATGTCTACATCATAATTTTGTGTACAATTTGTGGATTTTGAATCAAGATTTCTTCAAACTGAGTTATAAGGCAAAAGCAGGAGTGATCAAACACACACCGGGGTCCCAACATCCTACTTGCATGGCAACAGCAATATACCATAAGTCAAATACGAAAACAGAAAACAGGCCTGAAAATATATGACATTTCTTCAGTTATTTTGTCATCTATTCAGAGAGCATTTCCTCTCCTAATGCACTACTCTTACATAAGGATTTTAGCACTTAGAACTCTCTTCTGGTTCACAAACTCCTGAAACGTATTGTATTGTAAGTCGCTTCAAATAAAAGCATCTGCCAAATCAATGCAATGTCATTTAACGTCATTTCTACGGTTACTTGTTCCAGTGAGCTCTTGACCTCTCTCACACTCAGAGACCCCTGGATAGTGGTCCCAGTGGCCTGGGCGGCTGGATTTCTAGGTGGCTATTGCTTGATGAACAAAGTACTAGGGGATATTACTGAAGGAACAGGTAAGGTAGTTTGGCACAAGAGAGGGAGGCTGGAAATAGAAATATATGGCAGAGTGAAAAGAGGAGTAGCTATAGACATTATCCTCCTTTCAGAGTTATTTTATGACACCATGTAAAGACACATATTGAAACAGTCTTAACTTTGGCTTTGTTCTCAACTGTTACTGTTTTATTCCAAACAAACCTAAAAGCTTTATAATGTTCAGTTACTGCAGAGGAATTACATTATTTTGGAGTACCGTATGCTCTAATATGACAAATTATAAGCACAGAAAAACCTGTAAAAGCGATGAGTGCCACGTGCGACAGGACAGGGTTAGTGAAAGCCTCATCAGGTCAGCTTGATTGCGAGGAGTTAATTAATTTGGGAGCTGAGGGAGGCCTCTGCATGATTAATGGAACGTTTGGCGGAGGCGTGCAGAGCAAAGCTAGCCAGGCCTGCTAACGGAGGAGATAAATCACTACCACGCTGTCGTACGACACTCAGGTCCTAAATGTGCCTCAGACCTGCCCATGACCCGGGCTTTGATGAGATCGAGTGGAATCACTATAATTTCTGACCGAATGCTGGGTAGATGGGCTATACAATTGCACCAAGGAGAGAAACAGAAAGAATTTACTGTAATCAGATGTGAACATTGTACTGTTTTTGTAACTGCGTGCCCTTTACTTTGTGTGAACACTCCCAAAGAAATATCCTAAAAGGATTAACTCACAGTTCATTCAAAGATCCCATTTTCTACAGTCTTATATATTATTCCCCCACAAAGTCAAGTTATAGTCCAGTTCTATGTTCCATAAACACTCAGAATTCCTTTTTACTTGATCACTCTTCATCCTTTAAACAAGCTGTTGTCCTTACTGTCCCTTAATGATCGACACAGGTACATGATTTTCCTTCTAATTGGCTGGCCTGAATGGTACCTTGTTCACAAAGTAGTCTGGATTACTAATGAAGGTAATCTGAATGGGCAAGGTAATATCTTCATAGTAAGGTGATATTATAAGTATTAAATATAAATGAGGAGGTACTGGTGTAACACAAACACACACACACACACACACACACACACACACACACACACACACACATGCACACTCACACATACATAAATATATATGGAGAGAGAGAGAAAGAGAGAGAGAAAAAGATAGATGGATAGTTAGATAAATAAAAAAAAGTGGACAACATACACTTGCGAGCAGCAGTCTCATAAACTGATAATGCAGATTTAGCAAAACCAATTGTGTTAAGCATTTCAAGGATAGGTCCATTGGTGCAGGAATGCTGCCTTCAAATGAGAAGCAAAACGACAAACTTCCCTTTCAAGGCTTCCTATATGAATGTTTAGAGGTCATTCTCTTTCTAAAACACCTTTTGATTCTGTGAACATGGACATAAGCTATTCATAAATACTATTTATGGGACTGTGTTATGGGCAGATGGTAGCCTAGTGGTTAGGGCCTTCGCCCTGCGATCAAGAAGTCGTGGGTTCGATTCCTAAGACTGCTAGTGGCACCTCTGAGGTACCCTGAGCAACACAGGGTCCCTGGGCGCGGTGTTCCTGGCTGGCCCCTGCTTCACTTGGTGAATGGGATAAATGCAGAGGAAGAATTTCGTGCTGTTCACACTGTGTGCTGTGGTGTGTTCACGAATGATCACTTCACTTTATGAGCTCCCTATGAAAATTTCAAGTAAAACAAATTGTAATCAGTATATGCAGTTGTGAGAATCTATGTGAGGTTTGAGAATGGCATTTTTAGTGAGTGTTTTTAATGCTCCCTGTGGAAAAATGCCCAGCCATGAGAAAAACGGCAGTCAAGCACCATGCACTCTCCTAAAGGCATGACTGAAACTTTATGAAGCGTATGTAAAATGCAAGCAGCTGCCATTGTACGAGCATGTGTGTGCGCGCATGAGGGAGTGTTTCACTCACTCGACAGCCAGGGAGAGACAGGTTTGCCATTTCACGCAAGACAAAAGCAAATTACAACTTCTTTTTTTTGTCACACAATATAAGCAGCAAGTCAAGGGACTGTCCAAAAAAAAAAAAGAGTCTTATCAAAGCCTTCTTGTGATAGCGAAATGAAAGCAGTCAGGATTGAGTCTGGAGGCGGCTCGGCTTCTACCGTCATGCTTACTGTGTCAGCACTGAAATATAGATGAAGTCGCTGTATCTTGATTAAAATATGCATGAAGGAATGATGGCCTAAGACTGAATATCTTCATTATGCCAAAGCTCAACCATAAACCTCGACAGCAGCGGCTCAGGGGAGCAAAAAGAGTACCCCCATATGCGAGATAAACACCAGAGAGCCTAAAGATAGTATAGTGTGAGGTCTATAACTTGCTATCTCTTACCAAGCCTTTTATGGTTAGGGGTACCTGAAAATGGGTGGAGTGAACCACTCTTGCCCAAAAATGGGTGGGTGTATTCACCGCCTGATTGTTTTTAATTAAACCACAACTGTAACACAAGTCTTGTTCATGACCTGAACTTTAGTGCCTTAAAGTCTGTTTATGAGTCTGCTGTGTTTTGCTTCATTGTTCTGCATTTTGTTGCATTCTGGCTGCCATAGCTAGTGAAAAGTGAAAGTGATCAATCAGTCATACGTGAACACACCACAGCACACAGTGTGAACAGCACGGAATTCTT
This sequence comes from Bryconaethiops microstoma, assembly GCA_037577275.1. Taxonomy (NCBI): domain Eukaryota; kingdom Metazoa; phylum Chordata; class Actinopteri; order Characiformes; family Alestidae; genus Bryconaethiops; species Bryconaethiops microstoma. The sequence continues at coordinate 3,632 of JBBJLS010024008.1, forward strand.
CCTCTGCATTTAACCCATTCACCAAGTGAAGCAGCAGGCAGCCAGGAAAACAGCACCTGGGAGCAGTGAGTGGGACAGTACCTTGCTCAACGATACCTCAGAATTGTTTATCAGTCTTGGGAATTGAACCCACAACTTCTTGATTGCAGGGCGAACGCCCTAACCACTAGAGTAACAGCTGTGACATCAAAAACATTTTTAAGATGACTCATCTATATATTCATTTCTAATCACGTGACTTTGAATAATGGACATAAATACCTCAGACGTTTGTATCCAGATTTGTGAAGTGTTGCCAGTGGACTAACCCTGCATACCAAGCATTTGTTCTTTCTTGTTATTTGATTGTTTTGACTGGTTGAATTACGCTGCCTGTATTTCTTAACTTTGATTCCTGTCTTGTCCCCTGTTCACTGATTCGGTTTGCCTTTCTGGACTCGGCTCTTTGGTATGATGATTAGGGAATGTTTGCTAATCAGACTGCCCTTTGCTTTTGGAACTCTGCCAGTATCTGTTTTTGTATTCTGTTGACCTACTGAAAAAAAAAATTGTTTGCCTACACTGCACTTGGGCCGAAAGTTTAATAAGTTTCACGGTCAGATTTTCGATTTTCACAGTTCCCCCAGTACCACTGTGCTGTCAACCAGTCAAGGTCTAACATCTGAATGGCTGGACACATTCAGTTTTAGTGATTTACTGATGCAATGCAGTTTAATCAGTTTTCATGGATAAAAGTGTATGACACAGGATCAGAAGCCATATAAGCAAGTCTATTATAGACAACAGCATGTTTTGAATTGGGGCGGTGACGAATGAAGCCTGCAGTTTGCATCAAGCTAATCGATGGCTATAACCTTCCACTACTTGCTAGCAAGTACTTGTTAGTCTTGTAGCTCCAGTGCAAAACTAAAGCAGCAAACTTAAAGCACATGTCTTGGCTGGTTGACTCCAGTAAAGGAGGGAAACTGAGTAAAAATAATGATGACACTGCACTGTACTGTGTAGAGGGATCAGTCTAGGCCAGCGGTCACTAACAGGCGGACCGTGGTCTGACCCAGAAGCTGTCCCATACGGATCCGGATCTATAGCCAAAACAGAATGTTATAATTAAAACCTGATAGGGTTTATTGTAAAAGGCACAGCTTTTATAGTCTTTTCGGTAGCGGTTTAGAGGCTGAGGAAACCCAAAGACCAACTGCATGCCAGTTAAGCCATCCCACGTGATACCTTTCAGCCAATCAAGTACATTCATTCCAAGCGGTAAACATTGCACCTCTACTACACGGCAGACAGATGAGAGAGTTAGAGTTTGAATATATTTGGATATTTTAAAATCCCATTTTATAAACCTTAACCTTAGCTAACCCAGGCTAAGCTAGCAAAGCTTTGCATTCCTGTGTTCAAGTCAGCCTCCAAACAACGTTTTGGCTAAACGTAGGCACCAACTTTTAAGATTGTTGTTAGCTGTTTAGTTAACTTCTCTCAAACTCTGGAGGTTTCCTAAAGAAATACTCCTCAGTTTATAAATCTTAACCTTAGCTAAGCTAGCAAAGCTATGCAGCCTCCAAACAACATTTTGGCTAAATGTAAGTACTGTAATACGGGATTTTATAATGGCCATATATAATCAAGCTAATTGTTCAGCCTTAACGTGGTAATTTGGTAACAAATGCTGAACCAGCATTATATGGTCAAAGCTACCACTTGCTGTCATTAAAACACAGTGGAGGTTTAATGATTCCTTCTGAGGGGATAGTCAAGGTGGTTAAAGCAGAGGAGCGTGTTATCTGACAGCCAAGCAGTCAGTGTATTGTTGATCGATCAGTTTGGCCACAGTTTGGAATTGACAACCATCATTTTATGCTCTTGTCTTTAGTTAGGTCGGTCTTCCACAAACTAAGACTGCACCACACTCTAAGACTAAACACTCTTAGAGAATGGCAACACATGTAAAAAAGCTGTGTAAGGCAGTTCTGTTCCAAGAATTTTAGATCCTGTTCTGTATATATTTTATACAGAGCCACTACAGTGATACAGTAACCACGTAGTATGTGTGAGAATGAAAAAAATGAGTGAAATGTTTTCAGAAATTATTTCTTAAACCCATGTGTATACAATAAAAATTTTTGTCTTGTGTTTTTATCAGAAAACCACGTCTACGTGTATTAATTTACATGGTGCTTTCGCCACTCGCAGTATCGCCACACGCTGACGAATGAACTGGGAACAGTGAATGCGGCGTCTACCCCGTATGTCTATGCGTTTGGGAGACAAAGGAGCTGGATCTTGTTAGTGAATTGATCCAAATGATCCGACTCATTAAAAAGAGCCTAAATTCCCATAACTAATCACATGATAGTGTAGGAGGAACTGCAGACTCGGGTTGAGTGTATCAGAACTTTTACTTTATTCTTTTACTTTTATTTTAATTTCTCTTGGTTTTGAGAGACGATCGCCATTGGAGAATGAATTGAAAAAACTAGTCGCAAAATCAAAAATCTAGTCGCACTGGTGACTATTTTAGTCGCCATCTGGAGCCCTGGGAAAGAAGTGAGCCTTTAAAACTGCTCAGCTGTTAAGACGTGTTGAGGTTTATTTTCTGTAAAATTGGTTGAGACTGTTGAGTCAAAATACGACACAGAAAAGTGGAAATTCAAGCTTTTACAATAAATATTGTCAATGTTTTTAAATTGTACTGAATTAACTTGATATGAAAGTCAGGTATTAATTACATGCAATGGTGATACACACACACACACACACACACACACACGCACACTAAATAGTTAAACATTATAATCTTCTCCACACACACACACACACACACACGTATGTTTTAAGATATTCTCAATATCAGACATCAAACTAAATGTCTTCAGGAAAAACAACATCAGCCTCAGGAAAAACATCATCAGCCTCACCTCTTGTACATCAAGCCAGTCAAAGAAAAGCAATAGGTTAAGCTAAGTGGCTACAGACACCATAGCCTCAGCTGGTTGGGGTATATGACACCATATAAACAAGTATCAGACGCCATATAAACAAGTCTATTAGAGATAACAGCATGGTTTCAGGTGGGTCCGTGATTAATAAGGGCCGCAGTTAGCACCATGCTAACCATCAGATATAAGCTTCCACTACTTGGAAGTAAGTACTTGTTAGCCTCGTAGCTCCAATGCAAAATAAATCAGAATCAGAATATCTTTATTGTCATTACAACAGATATAATGAAATCGGGTGGAGTCCTTGCGGCATCAAAGAATTATAAAAGAAATACTGAATAAAATAAAATAAGAAAATAAAAAAAATTTTAAAAAAAGAAAAAATATATATATATATAATTACAAAAGGATAAAATAAGAAATGTTGTAGAACAGTTATTCAGTATAAAACCTTATTGCACATAAAATACATATTGTGCGAGGTTGTATCTATTGCAATTAAGTTGTATGAAGGTAATTAGGTGTCAATCAACGGCATCACAGCGACAGGGTAGAAACTGCTATTCAGTCTGTTAGTCCTTGTTTTGATGCTTCTGTACCTTTTGCCTGATGGCAGCAGTTGGAATAAGTCATGATCGGGGTGTGAGGAAGCTAATGTCCTGGCTGGTTGACTCCAGTAAAGAAGTAAAGCCTGGACAATAAGCCCCCACGTATGTTTTAGGATATTCTCAAACCACAGGCATCAAACAAAACGTCTTTGCCTCTTGGGAAAAATGACAACAGCCTCAGCTCTCATCCATCAAGCCAGTAAAAGAATAACATTTGACTAATCTATGTGGCTACAGACACCACAACCTCCAAGAGTTAGGGTGACATGCTCAGTTGTGTTCACCATCACTGCTGCTTCTGCGAAACTGCATGAAGGAAATGGGTCTGAAAGTTTTGTGTATTAAAAAAAAAAAAAAAGACAAAGCCACTTTCTTACATTGTTAAATGAATAAGAAGATTGGGGCCTAGAACAGCCTTAAACAAAGTCATATCATGGACATCATACATTTGAGAGCGGCAATCTCATAAACCGATAACGCAGATTCAGCAAAACCAATTTCATTAAGCATTTCAAGGATGGGTCCATTCATGCAGGAATGCTGCTCCGAAATGAGAACCGAAAAGACAATGGCATTCACCTTCTTGCTCTCCTTCTCTCCACACTGAGAAGGCATAAAACACTGAAAGCTTCAAACCTACAGACAACGAGTCCATTGTCTATTTAATCTCCAGATGTGCTCTTTATATCTATATTGGATTTGCTTGCCGCAGGGTGACCGGAGGATACCTTTATTTATTTATTTTATGCGACCTCCTGCCTTAAGGAGCTTATCATCTGTATCCGCCCGTAACCTTCAAGCCGTTCGCTATTAGTGCTTAGCCAGCCAACTGCTAACAGGAACCGACAAGAGAGCAAAGAGAAAGAAAATCTAAAGCCCGAAAGCTGCAGCTGGACCCCCGAAATAGCGGATGACTTATAGACTTTGTTTTAAAGAGGGTTTGTACTTATAGATATCCGAGTGAACATTCACTCTGCTGAAATGTGAGGTAGTTTGTGTGTGAACAAATAACTTTTGCAGCGACTGTTGCTTACAGGGTCCCTTTCAACTTGAAGAGGGACTGACTTTTAAATAAAAAAACAAAAAAAACATATGCAACATTCATGTTATACCATTGCTTTAAAATGTCCAGTTTCTACTGAACATTAAATACCAAAAATGTCAAATATTGAATAAACAGAGTAACACCCTCCCAGTTTTCAGCCTGTAGCTATTCTTCTTCTTCTTTATCTATTGTTTTGTTAGAACTAAGAGTGTACCCATAACTTCAACAAATCTTGTGTTTTTTCATTTATTTCTAAGACCTAAAATAAACGGCATTTTTAAAACCCTAGTAGTGGTTATTATTGTTACATGTTTCTTAAAATAACAGTAACTTTGGTTCTGTGTAACATGGGAACACTAAACAAAGCTCAGCATGACGCCTGGCACCTCGCGCATCAACACAAACTGGGGTAACTTCCACATAAGGAGTTTTGATGTATGATGACAATTTACCTTTGTTTGCACATGGATCCGTTCTAAGGCTTTATAACAAATAATGTAATGCGACACTAACATTTATAAATGTTTCTTCTTGCCACAAAAGGCTATGTTTTTCACTTTCACCCCAGACAGCCTAAAAACAGAGGGGACATGTTATAAGCCTTTATAAATTTCTGTGTAGGTTCATCTTAGTCGTAAAAGGATTATGTAGACCAATTTAACTGTGGATATATTATTGATTATTTCGCAAGAGGCCGAACACCACATTAGTTAGAATAGAACCTGTTCTGTCACACACACACACACACACACACACACACACACACACATTTATATGTATATATGTTTTTATAGTGTTTACAGTTGTGTGTACTTTTTTATTTTACATTGTTATACTGTGTAGTTTTTATTCATTATTCAGTTATGCTGCTTCTGCTTTCTTATTTTCTGTCCACTTTGCTGTTGTAAAAAGGCAAATTTCCCACCAATGAGACTAATAAAGAGTTTTCTTATCTTGAAATAAACAGTAAAACTGTGTCTCCTCCTACTTGGATCCCACCTGGAAAAACCCACTTAGAGCTCCACTATAGCCCAATTATTATCATCTGCAATCAGAACTGGCTGGTTTCTGACCACAGGGCTGCTGCTGACCATTATTTGGGTCATAGACTGTCCTCAGTACAGTGGTGGCCTGGAAGTGGTATGAAAATGTGTGTGGTGGGGTTTGTACACATTACTAGGTTGAGGGTGGTCCAGCACCCAAAAATATCCAGGCCTGAGGTACTCTGGAAGAATGGAGGGTTAGAGACTGGCTAACATGAACTGCGGACATACTCAGACTGTGTCAGGTCATGTATTATAATTCTATGGCTTATAATAAAAATACTGTCTGTTTATATGAGAATTATATAATTTGCGGGGGTTTTTTATTACAATATCGTACTTTATATTATTTACTAATCAATACAATGTAGAGTGTAATGTGCATCAGTAAAGAACACTTTCAGCCGCACAAAACGACATTAAACACTTTTATGCTGTGTGTATTTGTGGGAAACGTCTCTCTCACATCTCCTCTTGACTTTTCTTTTTTTCCGAAGAAACCCACGTTGCTCGCTCTACACTGCTCCACCTAAGCTGTTTGGTGCATCATTTCTTGTTCGCTGCTGTCAGACATAATAAATTCAATGAAATCCCAGCGCGCCCTCCACAGCACTCGCTAATTAGCATCTCTTGCTTTCTTGCTCGCTGGTGGATGCGTCGACTCTGAATAATTACTGACATTATGCATGTTACTTTCATTAAACTTTCAGAGGTTGGGATAACTTGAAATCCCTGTGAAAAATGTTCTTCTTCATTATAAATGGTGATCGTTTATTGTATCAGAAGTGATTTTTGAGTTACTTATAAGCACTTTGTATTAACAAGTGGCATTAATTGATTTTTTTTTTGTCTCTTTTCTGTACAAATGGTCATTTTCATAGTAAATGTAATAAACATGATTGATTTTTAATTGCTTATAACCAATGTCTGTAAGTGATCATTATTACTGTATTAATACTACTGCTACTACAACTAATAATAATGTAATTAATAATGATAAATGATCATGCTTTAGTTAATTAATAATTCATAGTAGTTACTGATTAATACACAGTAAATGTTAAATTACCCATAGTAGTTGAATACTTCATACAAATGTTGAATGATTGATAAAAAAAAACAATGAATTATTCATAGTAGTTACTGAATAATACATACTAATTCCTGGTCAATTTAAAGTAATTCATAGTAGATAATGAATGATTACATGTAGATACTGAAAAACACGGTAATTGCTGAAATATTCTTATTAAATATTGAATAGCTAATGAATAATTCAGAATAGATACTGAATAATTAAATGTAGTTATTGGTGAATGCATAGTAGGTACTTAATCATTCAAGCTTCTTATTTCTGAAAAATAGCTTAGAGTTACTTTTAACTTTTATATAAAACTCAGTTACATAATTAACAATTAAATAGCTGTAGAGTTTAGGCCCATAAATAGTAGTACTGTATATACTATGGTTTGAGGCATTTTGGTCCAACAAGCATAAAAATGTCTGTGTTGCACTTCTGTAGACTTGATTCTGAAGCTGGTCATTATACATTTAGGGGTAAAGTTTTAAAGGCTGTGTTCATTATTACTTCCAACTGCGAAGCCTCAGTCTTCATCAAATATTGACCATTGGGCCCAGGGGATCCCACTGTTTCAAAAGTTTAGAGCAAGTTCATATTGAACGTTGACTTAATGCAAATAAAGCCCTGGCTGTATGCTAGGCTATTGACCAGGCCTGAAGAGCCTTTGGAAGTGAAGCTCATGCCTGGCTCAGTCTCAATATTTTTGCACCTTCAATTGGTTGGCGAGGACAGATGTGGGTCAGGAAGACACAGCAGTTCAGTCCTGCTGTTCAGATCTATAACCCTCCAGGTAGCAGCACATCCAAGGCTGAAGTTAAATGTTACCATGCCAACCCTTAAATGGTTGAATGGTAATTTTGCCAAAGACTAGGTTGATACATCACATATCTACCCCTTACCCCAAATACACTATACAAAAGTATTGGGACACACCTCTTTATTATTGAATAAAGAAGTGGTGGCTCCTTATGTCCAGTGAAGGGCGATCTTTATGCTTCAGCATACCAAGACATTCTGGACAATGGCATGCCTCCAACTTTGTGTACGGTTTGGGGAAGAACCTTTTCTATTCCAGCAGGACTGTGCCCCAGTGCACAAAGCAAGCTCTATAAAGACAAGATTGGATGGGTTCAGTGTGGAAGAACTTGACTGGCCCGTACAGAGCCTTGACCTCAACCCCTTCCAGCACCTTTGGGATGAACTGGAACGAAGATTACGAGCCAAGCTTTCTCGTCCAACATCAATGTCTGACCTCATAAATGCTGCAGAATGAATGGACACAAATTCCCACAGACATTCCAAAATTTGTGGAAAGCTTTGCTAGAAGAGTGGAAGCTGTTATAGCTGCAAAGGGGGACCAACTCCATATTAAAGTCTATGTATTCAAATGCTATGTCATTAAAATCCCTATAAAGGTCAGATGTCCCAATACTTTTGTCCATACAGTGTATATTCAATGAGCAAGAACAAGCTTGGTGACTATACTTTCCTTTTTCAGTTTTTGCAAAACCAAGGCTAACGTAACCAACAAATAATGGAAGATTATGGTCACTAGACTTGCTTATGTGGTTTCGGACACTGTAGGACTCGCTAAACAGGAACAAACAAACAGGACAAACAAAAAAAAATACTTGCAAGTTTGGTTTCTAAAGTTTCATTTTGAGATTTTCCATGAGGCTAATGTGACCAACAAATAATGGAAGATTATAGTCACCATCTTAGCACCAGCTTAACAGACTTGCTTATGTGGTTTTGGACACTGGACGACACACTTTTTATCAATAAACATTGGCAAACAGCTGACAAATTTGGTGTCTAAATTTCCCTTTTTCAGCATTTGCACATAAAAAGCTTAATCTTGCTAACAAATAATGGAAGATTATAGCCACCAGCTTAGCATATAGACTTACGTGGTGTTGGAAACTATATGACTCACTGTTATCAATGAACATGGATAAACAAGATTACTTACAAGTTTGGTGTCCAAAGTTTCTTTTTTTCAGTGTTTGCACAAACAAAGGTAACGTAGCTAACAAATAAATTATAGTCACTAGCTTAGCATACAGAACTGCTTATGCAGTTTCTGATACTCTACAACTCACTATTATCTATAAATATCAGCATTTACAGGCACAGCTTTAAAGTATGCTAATACACTTCTGTCCATGGTCATACATAGCGGGTTTTTGAGTTTCACAGCTTCAAAAACCACATAAGCAAGTCCATTACAGCTTACTAAACACATGTTTAGTTTGCATAAATGACAAAAAATGTTCATTACCAGATCATAACATTAACCTCTCCTTTACAAAAAGGCAAATAAACAAACAAACAAACAAACAAACAAAAAAATCTACATTGCGGGCAGACAAATGTACATCATGTTTTCCCATCACAGTGAGTGCCAAAAAAATTGCTAAGTACAACACACGCACACAATACTTCCACCATAGGTAATAAAATAAACAGCATACTAGACGCACATCAAACTATTTCTTGCCCCTGTACATCCCTAGATGTGCTGATTCATAATGTCCTCCTGCCGTGTCTCCGCAGGAGCACTGTACCACAGCCTCATGCTCCATTTCCCCAGGAAAGGGGGGATTTCATTTGCCCAGGCAACCAGCTACCTGGCAACTACAGTGAAACTAACCAGACGGAGGGCCCCTGCCGAGCTCATAATAAGTCCAGCACTTCAGCACGCTGGCCGCGGAACCCGTACCGCGTGATTTATGGCTTTGACCCCATCTTTCTACCGGAGGTGTGTGGAGAACTATGGGTTTTCAAATCTCTGGCACTGGCTCTGATATCAGAAATCCCAACTGTTGAAAGCCAGGGTATAAATTTCTGACCTCACTATGATTCCAATCCTTCTGAGAAATGGTTCATTGCACCAGGAGCTCTCCACCAAATCAATGTGGATATGCCTAGTAGGCATGTCACAATCACAGCATTCTAGCTGAATTATTGCCAACTAAACAAATGTAACAATTTTAACAATTTTAATGGCCTTTTTTTGTTAATATGTAACTTTTAAAATACAAATTAGCTGAGTAGATATTTTGCCTACTATGTGTGGATATGTAGTAGCTCCCAACTGATGACAGATTCAACTGGGGCTCAAATAAACAAACACGACTCCCTGCTGCCCTCTAGCACTTACAGTAATTATTATGTAGCAATTATAGCAATTAACTGTGATCAGCTTAAGTAATTACAATCAGGCAATCGTGTATGAACTGTCTAACAATTAATATGATTAATAATATGCCCAAATTGTAATAATTCACCAAAAAATGGTGCTTTGAATAGCATTTGATTTATAGGATTCAAAAAAAGTTGTTTACATGTGTTAAGAAGATGAGAATGAAATGGTAAATTTGAATAGTAAAAAGTTAAAACATTTAAGATACTACGAGTTTGACTAGGAGTTCCAAGCCAGATCTAACATTACATGTTTGAATATGAACTGATTTACAGAGTGTTAAAAAAAAATAAAAGTGCTTCCCAATCTTTCCAGATAAACCCAAATATCCAGTGTGGTTCTTTTAACACAGGAGCGATGTGATCATGTATCCCGTACAGGCTGTGGAAGATGTGTCGTTTTCTCAGGAGGTCCAGTGAAAGGAGCTATACTGTAATTGATTCAAATTCTCTGCAGCAATTTCTGAAAACATTTCTCAAATTACATAATGCCACCTCAGTTTCATTAAAGGAGGGATAAAACAGAGATCAGATCTTAAAATTACACCCATGTCCAATACAGGATGCCCGAGTTCCCACCAATCCAGTCTTGCAGCAGGTATCAGGTTCTCAATCCTGTCCCGATATACAAATACAAACACTTGAATCTCATTATAACGGATTATAACAAGACATATAGCCAATAATTCATAGTAGGTACTGAATAATTCATGTGTCATAAATCATAGTATGGAATAGCAAATACTGAATAATTCATACTGGTTAATACATTATAGTAGTTACTGAGTAATTACTGGATAATTTATACTAAACATTGCACAGTCCATATTAGTTAATGAATGATTGATTATTCCTGATTCATTCATTCATGATTTACATGTTTATTTTTGGCCTAACAAGAACACTTAACTGAATCTCATTATGACAAATTAGAACCAATTATAAAGATTAACCAATATATAATTATATTATTTATACTAGCCTTATTAAGAACATTTAAAAAAATAAAATTAGATATACCTTAATTAATTGTACATATTGAACAATTCATAACAGTTACTGAATTGTTACTGAAACATTCATATTAGATATTGCACAGTACATAGCACAGAAGAAGAAAAAAACATTAGATATTAAATATTTCCCAACAGTTAATGAATAATTCATTTTCATCATTCTGATATACAGATATGTTTTTAGCCCAAACACAAACACTTTTTTTAGTCTTATTATAACAGATTATAAACAATTATAACATCACACTCTAATACTTGAAACCAGTTCAGATCAGCTCATCTTCATGCTCATACTTTGTAAACATGAGTTTATTTTTGAAAATCAAAATTTGATTTTGGTCAGAAAATGTATATATATA
>JBBJLS010024046.1:0-14928 GCA_037577275.1 Bryconaethiops microstoma
AGGAGATTTGTTCAATAAAATTTGAATTGCACTCTTAATAGTTGATAACATGAGAATTATTCTGACTGTTGTTTACACCAATTATTTAGATAAATGAGAAAAATATCATTTGCCTAATAATTTGGAACAGGGTGTAGTGTCATTACCTGTGTTCTTTGACTAGAGAAAAAATAAAAAAATGTAGATGTACAGAACTGCAGTACTAATCACCATGTAATAAGATTACATACATCCTATATCTGATCTTACAGTAAGGGGGGAAGTAATAGCACAAGTGTTCTGTGATATTGTGTTCATTCAGTGCCCTTTGCAGGTTTAGAGGAGGTTAATTTTTAACTGTATCTTATTGTAGAAGCAAAAACACTAACATCTCATAAAATTTGTTTGAGAAAATGTTGAATTTTTTAAAGGATTTTGGCAAAGGAGCTTGCTAGAAAGGAACAGAAAAATAATTTAACTATGAGTTAGAAGAACAAAATGATAGTTGGGCAAATGGACAGAAAACAGCGGAGCATAACAATAAAAAGAGAAAACCTATGGATGGAACTGAGGTGAGTGCACACACTAAATCTGAAAAAGGGTGAAGTGAACAGAGGCATTAAAGTGGAAAACTATCATGAAGGATACAAAGAAATCTTAAACGAGGTTCTGATAAGAAAACAATGGGACCGCAAACTACTCTGGAATGAGCTGAACTCATGACTGAGTATCTGTGTTATTTGCCAGTAGAGTAAGTAGTTTGGCTAATGAGTGTAATCAGTGCTGGCAGGTGAAATAACATGTGGGTAAAAAGAATGAACAGGAAAAATAGAGGAAAAATACCTGCTGGTGGCATTGGGTACTGCAACCCATGATGTAACACTGATGCTGTCATTCCTATACTTTTAGTTTCTATAAATGTAGTAAAATAAAGGGATTTCAAGTTTCAACCTCACGCCACAATATAGGTCCTCCATCTTAATATAAAAATTGCAATGAAGTAATTTCTCCTCTCTTCCTTGTTCTTCTTTTCATTCTCCTTCTACCTTATTTCAGCCTGAAGAGCTGACCAATGTTCTAGAGATTTGTAACATAGTCTTCACCAGTATGTTCACCTTGGAGATGATCCTCAAACTGACGGCTTTCGGCTTCTTTGAGTACCTGAGGAACCCCTACAACATCTTCGATGGCATTATTGTTATTATCAGGTCAGTGCTAGCTTACATACTTTGGAGAGAGATCTGAAAGCAAATACATGCATATGACATTATTCTAAACTTCGGTAATAAGTGCTTTGTAAATGTGACTAATTGATGATATTGCAAAAATATTCTCAATTTAAAGTACACTTAATGTCCAAAGTGTCCACACACCCCTTCTAATTTGTAGAGGCAGATACTATAAGGCATGTACTTTAATGACACCAGTTAATATATGCACACAACTTATTTTTATCATAGGAATGCTATTTGTTGGCTAGGGGTGTAATGTAGCAGTAGTGAAGTAGTAAATTCACAGTTTGGGATGAGTTGATGTGATGAAGCACCATTGAAATCCAATGACATGAAATGAATTGAGTATTTATTGAGCACTTTTGGGATGAGCTCATGAGATGAAGGTCTAATGAAGACCTCTGGAATTTGTTGGAATGATGCTCCACTGAACACTTGGGATGAGCTGTTTTGATAGAGCTTCATCGAACATCTTTGGGATGAGTTGGAGTAACAATTGGGTAACAATCTGAGATGAGGACAATTGGGTCCCAATAGACACCTCTTTGAAGAGTGATGAAGCTCAGTTAAACACCCTTGCATGAACTGGTGTGTGACTGCATTGGCATAAGTTGGGATATGTTGAAGGAACTCTACTGAACACCTTGGATGAGCTGTTTTGATAGAGGCCCATTGAGTTGGAGAGAGGTTCAGGATCTTGACCTAATTGTCCAACATTGGTATCTGACGTAAATGTTCTTGTGGCTGTTATACTGTTGAATGAAAGAAATGTTAATAAGGTTTCTACATGTCTTTGGCTATAAAGAGTATTTTCTATATGGTAATGTCCATTTAATTCTCATTTGTATCTCTCTGTCTGCAGCGTATGTGAGATCATTGGTCAGTCTGATGGCGGGCTATCAGTGTTGCGGACGTTTAGACTGTTGCGGGTCATAAAGTTGGTTCGTTTCATGCCAGCTCTGCGCAGGCAGCTGGTGGTCCTCATGAAGACCATGGACAACGTGGCCACATTCTGCATGCTGCTCATGCTCTTTATCTTCATCTTTAGGTAAGAAGTATGTGTGTGTGAATGCCCCATTCACTCTCTGCAGCATGACAGGCTTATGAGGACCAGAGTCGGTGCAATAACACAAAACCCCCCAGCATCCCCTCTCCTGCAGCAATGCAATTCCTGCTGAGTGCTATACTCAGACGGAGGCTAATGCCGGACTGAGTGCATTAACCTCTGCCTTCCATTCGTCTTCACACACGTACTTTCAGCTCTGTCCTCCTGTTCTGCTGAATTTATAGCCCTTCAGCTCCAAACAATGGCCTGATTTATGACTCCTAAATGAATACACTTAGCGCCTGTCTCTGAATACTGTAAATGCATGGCTCGAACAGATGGCTATGTTTTAGCGAAAATGAGCAACTTGCATCAACCATATAATTTGAAAGCAACTTGACATTATTGATCCAGGCCCAGACCCTTTAAAGGAGTTGATTTGTAGCAAGGGGGCGCTGTAGCAGACACTCTCTCATGCATAACTTGCATACATAAAAATGGCCATCCTTTTGAGAACAATTTAGCCTTTTTTAAGCAGCCCATACACAATTATGAACAGGTTTATTGCTGTTGTGGCTACTGCAGTAACTGCAGATGCAGATTACATAAAATCCAGTGTTCACTCTAATGCCACTTTGTGGTTCATAACTACCAAGCTGGGACTTGTCAGGGGTCCCAGGGCATCTAGGAGCCACTAATTAACTCATCAGACTCCTTTTAAACTAAATTCTTAAGGGTTCAAAACAATAAACTTCAAGATTTTTTATTTTACTAAAGAACCTTAGCAATTATCCCAGCCTTAAAGATTATAGAGACGGTGTTGGCATTTTTTCACTTTGCAAAAATATTCAGTCTTCTGTGGCTTAATTCATACAAGGACTTTTTGTACTCCCATAAACTGGACCCAACTTTTGCTACCATTGAATCTAGCGTCAGCACCATTAAGGTAAGTGAGCTGGCAGTAACCCAACCCTGGAGTACAGGGATTCCCCAGTTCCTGCCAGATATTTTGCATATTGAAAGTACACCCCTGGTTTAGTGCGATGTTAGCTTTTATCTTATAAGCATATACAGTTGACATTGCATGAGGTTTAATTATGTTAAATTTAACTGTGAAGTTGTTTGGAGCTGTACATTAAACACATGCATTGATGAGCTCCTACTGGGTTCTCTTCACAGCGATGCTTAAGACTTTTAAAGTGTTAAAAGTGCCCCCTTCAGGAGAAACTTCAGGAGAAATATCATGCTTCCTCTTTCTGACATTCTGACATTTTTATAATATTATTAACAGTATTATTATTGACTTATTTGTGCTACAACACTTACCTAACACCTTTTCAAAAATTAATTTTACTAAATGAAGGAAGAAAAATTAAAAGTGCAAACATTAAGGGTGTAAAGTATCACTTTATGTTGGTGTTATCATTTGTGTGAGGTAGGTTTCTGTTCTGAAATGGCAATGCTTCAGGTTATGCTCACTGTACCATGTCATGATTCATTGTGCTTTGGTAGTTTTGGGACCCCCGATCCAATAGTCTTGAATCCTTATTTCACTTTCAGTCTCATTCCGTTTCAGAACAGAATAGCTGGCCGTTGACACATAGGCCTTTGCCGCCGCCTTCTTTAACAATTCATGGCCAATTAGCACTGGCATGTCCTCATTTGACCATGAAATTGTTTAGATGTAAATGCAGAACAAGATGGGTGAAGCTGTAATTTTACTTGGAGTCTTGGATACTTCAGAGACTTTAACTAATAGTCGACACCCTTCTTGACCTTTTGTTCAGATTTGTAATGAGCTGCTAAACTCTGCATGACCTCTTATGCTGTTTCATGAAGTAATACAGCCTTACGAGACTTCTAACCATTTGAGTCTTGGTTCCTGTCAGTGTTTGTTCCTCATATCTTTTTGAGTTTTGTCAGCGATTCTTTCTCATTATTTTTCTGATATGGTTTGTCTCACCAGTGCACATTAGGGGCTTCACCCACATTTTTAGAAAGCTGCTTTGAAATAATGGCTGTTGTCAAAACTGCAATGCAAATAAAACCAATAGAATTGAAATCAATGGGAATGTATGAACTAAATATTACTTTATTATGTGCTTGAGCAGTATCCTGGGGATGCATATATTTGGCTGCAAGTTCAGTCTGAAGACTGAGGCTGGAGATACAGTGCCGGACCGGAAGAACTTTGACTCTTTGCTCTGGGCTATTGTGACTGTGTTTCAGGTATGAACACTTCTTAATAATGGTGAATTTGCATAATATTGTAGAAGACCATTAATTAACCTGCCTGTGCTCCATTCACAAATGCATGTGACCTGTTGCACAGCTTGACAAGCATTACAGAAAGTTGGAAAAATCCCATTCAACCACAAGTAGAAATTGTGGCACGCAGCTAGAATATTAGTTTAAATTAGAATTTAGATTTAGACATTTGCAGATGCCTTTTTTGAGAATAACTTCAGTTAAATTATGTTACATGTGTAAGCAAATCATGTGGATTTCTGTACAAAAGTATGTAATGTGTGTGTTTGTATGTTTAGATCCTGACTCAAGAGGACTGGAACATGGTGCTGTATAATGGCATGGCCTCCACCTCTCCCCTCGCTGCTCTCTATTTTGTGGCCCTAATGACCTTCGGGAACTATGTGCTGTTTAACCTGTTGGTTGCCATTTTGGTGGAAGGCTTTCAGGCTGAGGTACCATCTATGGTTAAAATTTGGGATGCGAGTCATAATGACAAGGTACCCCTGCCCTAAATGGGCAAGACCCTTTAGGGCGGCAGGTCCCAAACATGTCTTCACAATTTGGTATATATGTGTAATACAAATAATGCAAGCATGACCCAAAGCAAGGGTCATACTTGCATTAAATAACCACCAGAATACAATGAATACAAGGTGTCCCTTCAAATTACATTGAAATGAGATTCACCTACTTTAGTCGTGTTTCTACTGCTGACACAAGGGTTATGATGCATCCAATGTCCAAAAGCAATGACAGTAGACTGGGATGCTCCAGGCTTTAGTTAAAGTTAAAGCATGAGCTAGAATGGTGTTACAGTTGCTAACGCTATGTTAAAATCATGTTTTCCGGTGTGGTGAAGCACCACTGATCACCTCTGAGGTCAGATGGAGTTGAAGTATCATTTAACACTTTGGGGAAGAACTGGTATGACAAAGGTCTACAGAAATACTTCTGGGAATGGTTGGAATTATGAGGCTTCATAGAACATTTTGGGGTTGAGTTGGGGTGATGAATCCCCTTATGATGAGCTGTCATTGCAAAGCTGTATTGAAAACCTCTCGGGATGAGTAGGAATAATAAAAACTCCATTCAACACATTGGGGATAGTTTGTGGTGATGAGGCAACACTGAACACCTCTGGGGTGAGTAAGTATGACAAAGCAGTATTGAAAACACCCTAGGATGAGTTAAAATAATGAAGCTCCACTGAACATCTTTAAGATGAACTGGAATGAAGATTCATTGAACAATTTTGGGATTAGTTGGGGTGATTAACCAACACTGAACCCTTTGGGAGGAATAGGAATGATGAAACCTCACTGGAAAACATCTGGGATGAATTGGAATGATGAAGATCCATTGAACAGAGTAGTTCATGCAGACATGCTCCTTTTTAACATGCTTGATTATTATGTCAAATGGCTTTATAGACATGAAAGACTCAAAAGGGCTTTGCTGCGAGATGAAAAAAGAGCTCAGGGAATTCTCACTTGAAAATAAAAGGGCTGCTTTGGACCACTGAGTCAGATTATAACACTTTACTGTCCATGCAGTAAATGACATTGCTCTAGGATAGTGTTTGCGTGCACCATAGTAATAAATGCCTCTCTTGTAGCTTTCTGTCATTTCAACATAGTAAGCATGCATACTGAAATGACTGGGCCATTGTTGTCTGAGTGCTTCATTGTTGAAAATCCTCATAAAATGGATGTGATTCATTCACAACGATTGCCATCTATTTGATCTCTTTTATTGTTGCACAGCAAGCCAAGAAGGTTAACACAAGGGTCATTAGCTATTATCCCTTCCGTGTACTTGCTGAGATCTTTCTTCAGATCTCTCTAGAGACGGCTGATGGCGGGATTTATTTTTCCACACACACACATAGGCCTCTAAATTGGGATACACAGTCAGGTAGGCAGACTGCGGTAGTAGGTTATCTCTCCAGAGAGTGCAGGAAAGTGGGCTTCGAGGTTGTGGTCTATATCTGAGGCACAGAGAGTGGGGAACTGGGCCAAAGGCGAGACTGATCTCCAAAGGGAAGGTCACAAAAAATGACACGCCCATTAAAGATCGCTTACGGCTGTTTAGTGGCTTTTCTTAAATGTACGCCAGGGACAAAGATAGTGGGGTGCTGATGGTGCTGCAGCACTCCCTGGTTTTAAGGCTGGTTAGCTGCTTTTTTGTATGGGGTACATTTTTATTTGAGATTTTATTCATGATTGTCAAGTCAAGTCAGTTCAAGTAGGTTTCATTGTCATTTCAGCCATATACACACTACACAATGAAATGCAAATGTACACATTTATATATTTTCCAAAGTATGACACAATGTTTAATTATATGCAGTGGTCATCACATAAATATTTATCTCTCAAGATTTAAGATGTACCATTCACTCCCCAGTTTATGTGGTCTATGTATGGAGACTTAGCTGCAAAAATGGCCCAAAGTAAGTGAATTGTTTCTGTGATGTGACAAAAACCATTGCGTTTACTTATATTTGAGTATTTAGCTTACAACAGCTAAGCCTCATCCAAGCATGTTGAAGTTATTATGAGCATTTCAGATTGGAGAGATTTTTAAACTAATAAGAATACAGGCCAGCTAGAGATTTACATATACAATATTTTTAAAGTTTAGCATTTAAAAATTCTTACAGTCTGCCCTCACCTCCAAGACGTCCCAGTTCTATTCAGGAAATGTGAAAAAGCCAAAGAAACCATTTAAAATCACATTTTACGAATCCACCAATAAAACCCTATCAAGCCTCTTCATAAGTGTAACACTTTAGATTTTAGAATACTATGGACATTTTAGCACTACAATAGTATTGGTGCTACCTGCTCAAAAAGTACATCAATTAAAATTCAGCACCCTCAACTTAAAATGTCTCCCGGTGAACTTGCCATCATGCATGCCATCATTTTCTCTCATTCCCTGCCTTCCTGTGTGTCTTTCTGTCCCTCTTCTGTCTCTGGTCTTTACAACAGGGAGATGCTAACCGATCCTACTCGGATGACGACAGGTCCTCCTGCAACTTTGATGAAACTGAAAAAGAGAAGGATCCTCTCCAGCTGTCAGGTGTGGAGTAGCAGATTGGGCGGAGATTTGCTCTCGTTGTTATGAGTCTGTACTCTGATAATCTGTAGTCTCGGACACATGCTGCAGATGTCCCAGAGCTTAGCAGCATCCTGAAAGGGGAGCATCTCCATCTGTTAGAACAGAAACTTTAGCCTGGCATTTCAGTCAGTGCAGTGAGCTGCTTCAATCATCTTTCTTTTGCTTTAGCAAATGAATTATGCATTTCTTTGAATTGCACCAGTGGGTGATTAATTGGTGAGGGGGCATGGATGAAGTTCTGACTATTTGAAGCATGTGTAACGAGTACTGGCATGACTTTAAAGGCGGGACAGTTGCAGAAGTCAACTTGGCACCATGTGAGATGAAGCGATAAATGATGCATGCATACACAGACCTCCTTACCAACTCCCAGCTGATGGAAAACAAACTTACAAGCTCTACAATTGTAGTCTGGCATCAGAGCAAGGTTCGACCAGTGCAGAAAGCATGAAATTTTAATTAGCTTGGCAAAAAGCACCTGTTTTTTGCTCCCACCCCATAAACAGGAAACTATCTTCCTACTTCTTAAATGTTGGGCTTCTTAAACTAGGCCTACCTCTGTTTCTCTATCCAAAGAATAGTTTTTCCTCATTGCTGGGCTTAGCCTGGGCTTCTTTTTGTTTCTTTGGCCTAAATTACATTTTTTCTACATGCTTCACTTTGTAGATTCAGTTTCTTTAGGTCTTCATTTCCTCCATGGTTAGCTTAGTCTGGGCCTGCCAGCACTATCTGACATGTACAAACAATAACTTGCTTTCTTGCTCCTCATCCAGATCCCAAAATCTGCACCTTGACCCCTAACGGACATCTGGATCTGGCTCCTACGCCCAAAGCCCTGGGCGTCTACCCTGCCGAAAGGTTAACTTTTGCTCTGGGCTCACGCAAGAGCAGTGTTAGCTCCCTCGGGAGGGCTAATCTGGAGCAGAGAGCACTGGTGAGTGCTGATACTTGGTGGAACAAATGTCTTCTCTCTCCGAGAACAAGGAGCACTCCAGCTCCACAAATCGCTTAAACCAGCACAAAAGAACCCAATAATTAGCCATCGTCTCTGCATGAATTAGCATTTAGCACACAATTAATAGGACACTTATGTAGCACTTAGAGGGCTATAACTAGCCATCAACCCAGCACTGCATTAGCATTTGTGCTCAAGGTTATTGAGCATATACTTGAAAAGCTGAGAACAACTTATGATAAGCTCCACAGCTATTTTCTTGTATTGAGAGTGTGAAAATTAATAAAGTAGGATATTTTGTTTAGGAAGGGCTTTTAACCTTTTAATAGCAAGGGCTCATATGTCAACCCACGCCTCAACTCTTTGCTCTCATATTTACAGCATAAGGAATCATATTCTGAGCTAAAAAGTGAAAGATGGCAATGGCCAGAAAAGTAAGGTGCTTTGTTGGAGGCCAGATTTGTAATTAGTGTCCTCTTGCATTTTGGTCAGTGTCCAGGCCGAAGATCCCTGTACCACAACTGGGGTCATCCAGGCCCACAGGGCCCATGGAGTCGCAGATCCAGCTGGAACAGCCTAGCCCGGCCCTCTAGGAGCCAGGCCATGGGGGGAGGAGGCAGCCTGCGGGTCCACAGCCTCCATTCCCACGAACAGGAGACTCTCTTATCCCCACCTCCTGCACACCTGCCTCCACCGCTCCTGTCCAGACAATTTGTTCCCCGGAGGGACCGCCGTGCTCTTTCACTGGAGCTGCCTGAGCTGCTGCAGGTTCCAGGACCCCCACTGCCCCCCCTGCATCCTCGTCAGCGCAAGAAAAGCTTCTCAGGGGCACTGGGGCACTCAGGGGACCATCAGGACTGCAATGGCAAAACGCCATCAGTCCAGAAACACATCCTGAGTGATGTCTACCCACAGGTCAACCCACGAAAAGACAGAGAGGACCTGGAGGATGAAATCGATTATGTGAGTCTCAGACTTTTGTATAATTACATTATATTTACAGCATTTAGTAGATGCTTTTATCCAAAGCAACTTACAGTTTTTGTGCATCACAAGTGTAGGCAAATGTAATGGTAGGAGTCTTGCCTGAGGACCCTTATTTGTGTAATGTAATGAGCTGCCCAGCTTAGGGGTGGAATCCTGCTCTGCCACTTGGAGTGTTATCTACTACACTAACCAGCCACCCACAAAACAAGGTGCACATTTTGTACATCAAACTTGAAGCATGCTACAGTTGTATCAGCCATTAATAGATGGCCCGTGTTAACAGTCCACTCTTTTCAAGGTGTTTTCAGACTGAAAGTATCATTAAAGAACATAAGGTTGATAGATGCAGAAACCCTTGCTGGTGTACAGTTAGAGACTAAATCTATCTGTTGATCTGCTAATACACTCACAGTGTAAGTCCTGTGCTGAAATGACCCAAATAACATCTGGTCGTCAGTGGTCCTGCAGTCAGAAACTGAATGATAAAAAGGGAACAGTCTGTGTGCCTACATTTTGAACCTCTAGGACTGATGAAGCTCATAAAGTAACCAATCAATGTCAAGTCAAGTTATATAGAACATTATCATAAAGGTCATTCAATGTGCTTTACAGGAATAGAATAAAAAATTAAACAATAAAATAAAATAAATAAAAAGATTGAAAGTGTAATGGAAGTGCTGGTATTTAAAAGAAGGCAGAGGAGAATAGCATGGTTTTTAAAGCTACAGTTGGTGCAGATCTTATATTGATGGGCAATTGGTGGGACAGCAGAGTAGATAAATGCCATTTCATCAGTTCTTTTCTCTACTGGCTGAGCTCCTGCAGAGACCTACCATCAAACACATCGGAGATATCAGAAGCCTAAACCATTGAGTGACTTGAACAAAATAAGTAATTATATACAGAACTGGACATAACATTGTTTTTTAATAAATTCATTACAACTCAGCAAATTTAAAAATCACACAATGTTTCAGCCAATTTCTCCAAAGAGAGAGGAGGAAAAGTTGTCCATGCTGAGAGGAGTGTTCATTTCTTCTCTTGGGTGATGCTCCTGAACCACAAATAAATGAAAACACAAACAATGAACAATGAGACCAAACAATGAAGCCTGCCCAATTAATGGTGGTGGCAAGGAGAGAAGCTCACAGATGGCAGCGGGTGCACACATTTTAATTTGCAGCCACTTGCTCGTTTTGTAAGTAATTAGGAGCAGAATTATGGCATCTCCAGAGGGACAAGTATCATATGATAGTATTGTTTTGTAACTTGGCTTAATATTCGCTTAATACATTTCCAAGCATTTGTTCCCTTGCTAATTGCCCCAGAATGAATCCAAGCCCTTGTTTACAAGACGTGCAATCCACACCTTTTGAAATACAACATCTGAACCAATGGCTCAACCAGTCACTGATTAACAACAGAGGAAAATACAGGTAATAAAAAGATGCATTAAATGCATAAGAAAATAATATATATGCATTTTCTCTGTGCAGAGTTTGTGCTTCCGAATCCAGAAGATGATCGAAGTGTACCGGCCAGACTGGTGTGAAACGCGGGAGGACTGGTCCGTCTTTCTCTTCTCCCCTCAGAACAAGTCAGTCAAAACCCCTCTCCTTTCAATAATCAGTAATGATATAGTGAGAAATAGTAGGAAATGACCAATTAGCACTGTAGTCAATGGCAAACTGTGCATATTAAAATGAGGCCTTCATACCAGGCCAAAAATGTCAAAACTTCATCAAATAGTGAGAAAAAAAACCTACCAGCATTGCTAATAATATGTTAGCACTAAGCAAATGTTAGACTAAGCACTAAGCACTAAGCAAACATTTTTTTCAGGTGATTACACATCTGAAGCTTGGAAAAGACATCCCATGTGTTTTGCTGTGAACTTATAACAGGCATTATGTAGCTTATATGCTGCAGTTTTACAGTAACCCTTTCAGAAAAGTGCCCTGTCCTAGAGCTTCTGCTTCTAGCACCTGTTTATAAAAGCTGGTTTGATTATAACTCATATTCACAGTCAATGACTTGTCTAGAGATTCCAGAAGGTGTTGATTGACATTTTTTTGTCAGGAAATTGCCCCTCCAACTAGAAATCTGGATAATTGTTCACATTCTAATTATTTTGGTGGTTTTAACTGACATGTAAGGCTTAAACAAGAAGATACTTTACAGCCAAAGTCTCTTGTCAGTAAGCCAGTTATCTGGGGAGAGTTCTTGTTTGATATATTTGACATTTGACAGGAAAAAAGCCCATTTTCCTATGTAAGGTCACCAGTTTCTCAAGTTTAAAGTTTATTTGTGTATACAAATAACAATGGAACATCATTACTGGTAATGAAATTGTTGGAATTGCTCAGTAAAAAAAACCCCAAAAAAACGCCTAACACAAGTAGAATAAAATGTATAACACAAGTAGTATTAAAATAGCACAAATATTCCTGTAATAAAATAAATTAAAAAACAAGGTTCATAGTAGACAGTGACAGTACAATTACATGTATATATACATTCTTTTTTATTCACAGAAGTATAAAGTCACTGTAAGACATTTAAATAAGCAAATAAAGGACCCTTAGAACATTAGGTATTGGGAAAATAAAGCACTAAGAACTTGGAACCCAGGGACTGTAGAGTGATCCTAATGTGGAAATTAGAGCATAAAGCTAGCCTCTCTAATACAATTTTACACACTTAAAAAGAAGAGCCAGTTTCTCTCATGGATTTGTTTAACTTTGTATCAAACTGGCTAACAATACGAGATGCTATTTATATTCACGGGGATGAATCTTGCTGGATCCAGGCAGACTGTCCTGGCTAAATTAAGATGTTCAGTATGGCTTTAACAAACTGGACAGTTTCCTTTTAGAGCCTAGCATATGCTACAGGTATGGAGGTGTCTTCAGGCTTCTCTCTCTCTCTCTCACACACACACACACACACACACACACATACACACACACGCACACACACAGAGCAGATCAATAGTCATTGTGGTCTGCCAGTTCTTTAGAGACTGGATTGATTAGGATATTGATTGGTGTCAGTGAGATAGTAGCCAGTCTCCTCCTCCCCCCCTTGTGTTTGTCAGTACAGTGTTTGGGTCAATAAAAGAAGGAAATACAGTGTCTTGAACATACAATCTGTACATGTGCGCTGACTCATTAAAGACAGTTTATCTGTATCTGAGTGATGAATGAACACACAGAATTAACTACAGTCCAGTTTAAACTCAATGTATTCTCCAAATGTAATTCCACACCAAGGCTGTAGGTTTGATTTTGACATTGATAGGGACACAAAAGCGGCAACTTTAATGTAATCATACATTAACATCAAAGTACATGTACATAGAACATATGGGGGGAACCTACATGCTGGTACTGTCATCCACATAACCAATAACAAAGTACTGTAATCACACAACACAAGAAAATCTTCATTGTAATCTGTCACCCGATTGGAATCTTGCCATTCATTTTAAAGCAGGTACTATTACCTTTTCGATCCCGTGATCTAGAAATGTGTATTTCCATCTAAACATGAAAATTACTGTTAATGATATCCACATCATGAATACAAGGGCAGCGTATGATAATATTTTTTGACTATCACTTTACCATCAATAGTAGTCTCTTACTGAAAACGAAACATAATGTGTTCTTTATGAGCACAGAATTGTTTGTATGAACTTGTCCCCTTTTTGGGGACATCCACATAAACTGCTGCACGAGATGGTGTGTGAGGGTGTGTAGATGTACGATGGTGTGTGTGAAGATGTGTAGATGTATAATGGTGTGTGTGGAGGTGTGTGGATATAAAATGGTGTGTATGAAGGTTTATGAAGGTGTGTATTAAGCTGAATAGATGTATGATGGTGTGTGTGAAGGTGTGTGGATGTATGATGTTGTGTATGAAGGTGTGTAGATGTACAATGGTGTGTGTGAAGGTTTGTATATATGTGATGGTGCGTATGAAGGTGTGTTAATGTATGATGGTGTGTGTGAAGATGTGTAGTTGTAACAGAATTGTCAGGAATTGTCATCCTCAATTCCTGACAATGGCAGAAAATAATAGCAGGCTGTCTTTGGTCGATGTGACGACGGCCGTTATTGAACCTTTCTCACAGAGTGATGTTGGACCACAGTTTTGGAACTGCAAATAAAGAAATCAACATTTCATGATTGTTATCTTTCATCTGGGAACAAAACAAAATCATACGGTGTGGACTTCACATAAGGAAGACTATTTGGGTTTACTTAATAACTGAATGTGTTTTAAACAATGTAAAGCTGGTTTTGGGTTTGTGTATAATACAATGTACGGAGCTGGCGTTGTGTTTTTTTTTGGTTCTCAATCATAGACGGGGTGGGGGTATTTAATGTTGTTGGTTATTATGACTCCTCCCACCTGCTAATGGTCAATGATGTAATCGACACTCATAATAAGATTGATCGATTTCTAAGTAAAACAATATCTTTGAAAGATGTTTGACAGATAACACATAAAAGAACATGGTCAATGTATTAATATGTCTTCTGTTTGTTTGGTTGTTTGATTCTCTCTCTCTCTCTTTCTGTCTCTCTATCTCTCTCTCTCAGGTTCAGGCGGATATGTCAGTCTATTATAGCCCATAAGCTCTTTGACTATGTGGTGCTTGCCTTCATCTTCTCTAACTGCATAACTGTGGCTCTGGAGAGACCCAAAATCCTCCAGGGCAGTTTGGTAAGCCCGACCACTAATGACTACTTCATACACTAATTCATTACCGAGCATTTACATTGATCCACTTTCATTACAGAACATAAACATGTTTGATGTTTTTGGTGAAATAAAATTTAAATTGAAGTTTTGGTAAATCAGAATGTGTTAATTTAATATGATAACTACTACTAAAATTACTACTATTGCTACTACCACCAATAATAATAATAACGTTCAATTAAACATCGTGACCAGTGACAGAACTGTTCTTATTTGTCAGAATTACAGTGGCTGAAATAATTATTTCATCCTCTGCTGAATTTGTAAGTTTGCTGACTGAAAAATGATCAGTCTATAATTTATGAGGCTGTTTCATTTTAATGGAGAGAGACAGAATATCAACCAAAAATCAAGAAAAAACATGTTACATAAAAATTGATTTGCATGTCATTGAGTAAAGTAAGTATTTGATCCCCTATAACCCAGCCAGGCTCCCACAGACTGGCTGTGTGCCCGTGTTGAACACAGATTACAATCAATCAATCAATTACAGAAACTCCTGATCTGAAATCGTTATGTGTATAAAGCACACCTGTCCACAGAATCAGTTTCTTCCATTCCAACCTCTCCACCACCACGGGCAAGAC
>JBBJLS010024056.1:0-14928 GCA_037577275.1 Bryconaethiops microstoma
TTAAAGTTATTTCTGTGACCATTGTGAGTTTTTCTTTCATTGACTGAAGGGTACCAACAATTTTGTCCACGTGTGTAGTTCAGTGTAAAACAGTCTAAAACCGGTGTTTGTTCTCCTACCTGATTACCGTTTCCTGCTCTTTCACTCAGTGCACCACCGCTCGGCCGCTCTCACCTTCGCTTAGCCACCCTCCCTCGGCGGGTTTTCCCCGCCCACTTATTGCTGGAGACTATTCTGAAAGTTCTCCTGGGTTCAAAGCTATTGTGTTTTTTATGTTTGGGCATTTTTGTTCTTTATGGGCATTTGCATGTTACAACATTTTTAAAACCCCAGTAACGGTTGTTATTATTATAACATGTAAATACAGTACCTTGGTTATGTGTGACATAGGAACACCAAACAAAACACAGCATGACGTCTGACACCTTGAGGATCAACACAAAGTGGGGGGAACTTCCATATAAGGAGTTCTTTGGCCATATGACCACAATTTACCATTTGTTGTACTACTACTACAGGCTGACACAATACTGTATTCCCTCACATTTAGTACTGTCTGTAACGTTGGACTGTGTATTAAGTCTCTAACACTTTTTGCACTCCATGTTGTACTGTCTGCAGTCTTGTTGTTTTGTGTTACACTGTAGTCCTGGAGGAACGTTGTCCGTT
This sequence comes from Bryconaethiops microstoma, assembly GCA_037577275.1. Lineage (NCBI taxonomy): Eukaryota > Metazoa > Chordata > Actinopteri > Characiformes > Alestidae > Bryconaethiops > Bryconaethiops microstoma. The sequence continues at coordinate 670 of JBBJLS010024056.1, forward strand.
CACTGTGTCCTGAATAGATGGTTGAAAGAACAATAAAAACCTGCTTGACTCGAGTTCTGGCAGTGAAGGAGGAGAAAAACATTGATCGCTGCCATCACTAAGAGAGTTTCTGCACTCAGAGTGTGTGTGTTAACTAGCGCACAAAATAAAACTGTCCACCCATTATATGACAAGGTAGTTAAGGGAATATAATTGAATTCACACTTTTTGGAAAATGTGTTGTTTTTGCATTTTGTAGCCATTAAGTGTTTGATGATGGCACAAAGCCTGAAACAGTTGGTGCATTTGGGTGCCATTCAAAGGTGAAGCCATTCATATCGATGTGATGTAGCTTTATCAGTGATTGACATGCTACATAGCAACAAGAATCTCAGACATCTCAAAGCAAAAGAAGGAAAACAGTGGGCAAAGGCACGGTATGAGTTCTGAGTATCAATCCATAGTTAAGCTAATTTTAAGGCTTGGTTTGTTTAAGGCTCAGTAGTAAATGTAATATTTTGATGCTACAGACATTTGATCTTCTATTAGTATTTACAGTATAGCTTTTTTGCATAAATCTTTTACCAAATAGCAAATTCCAGAAGTCCAGTGGTCGTCCTCCAAGAATGTGTGGACGAAGAAGGCAGGAGACTTTGAAGGTGCTCAACTGAAAAGTTTGCTTATGCAGTGTTTAGATGAACTAGATGCATTTGCGTGAGAAAAAGCAAAGTGTGATTGCGTGATTGCTATAAAAACCAGTGTTTGAACACACACAGACACTGGTTTTATGGGCAAAAAAAGTTTGTGTTAAAAAAAAAGAAACTCGCATGAGGGGGCGTGAACTCACTGTCTCTTATAAAGCCATTTATGGGTAAGGATGACTGAATAGCTCCGTTTACTGGCTGATTATTAGTAATCAAACCTCAAGAAACTGTGACACATCCTTTTTTTATAACTGACCTGAGCTTTAGTGCCTTGAAGTCTGTTTATGAGTCTGTTGTGTGTTTTGCTCAGTGTTTGTTTCTCTGCATTTGTGCTTCTCTGCATTTTGTCCTTATCCAGCTGCCTTAGTTGTGATGTCACAGACTCTCTCTCCAACACACATTTTAAAAGCAACTCAACCATTCGCTCTCTCTCCATATATTATAGAGCCGACTCAACCACAAAAATCATTTTTTAACAAATAATCAATAATTGGCCCCGATCAGAATCACGTGCACTGCACCAGCTATTAACAGACATTTTGATTTTGGAACCTCGCAAATATTTCAAAATCTGTAGGAGGAGAAGAGGAGTTCCAGCTATAAAAAGAAGAATAATAATAAAATTTAAGAGGAACACAAGTGTGATTGCTGATGCAGTCACACTAATAAATCTTCACCATGTTGGTCAGACAGCTGTAGACTATACCATCCAGTTTGATTCATTTGTGAATTTCGGGTAAGAGTCTGCATTGATCTTTCTTGTCCAGTTGGAGGCCACACCTAGGGTGCGGAGAGGGCACCTCTGAGAACCTCTTTGAATGTCGAAATGAGAAATGGGACACCCTACAGGTGAAGGTGATTTCACTCTTTTCGCTCGTTGGCCTGGGCTACTTGTGGTTATGGGCTGTACGGGTCTGCATTTCTCCTTTCTGACTGAACTGGAGAAATTACGTAGGCCAGGTTATAGATACACAGAAGGGACTGGCCATACAACATGGTATTTATATTATTTACAGTATACAGCTGCTTCTTTCTTCAAGGAGTCTGGACCAGGACGGCACCTAATAGAGCCTAACAAGGGGCTGTTGGCTAACATGGATCAACTGAGGCCAAAAGGCTCACAAAAACAAGAAAGTAGTGTCCAGCTTGGTTCTACTACAGTATTTGATATGCATATGATCCGAAAGTGGAAAAAAACACAAAGTCATTCTCCATAGTATTCAAATTATTTACAGTATACAGCTGCTTTGTTCTTCAAGGGGTCTGGGCCAGAATGACACCAAAGGAAAGAACCAAATGAAACAAAAGCAAACAAAAAATCACTACCCTACCCTCGACAACAAAACCCACTTCTATAGTACTCTTCGTAAAAAAAGGAAAAGTACATGGGTTGGGGTCTGCCACTTAACTGATGTGTCTGGACATGGCCACTCTACGTGTTGTAAAATGTAAGAGCACCTTTCTTCTCTGTCTGCAGTCCAAAGAACAGCAGTTTTCCACTTGAGAAACAAGTTACAGCATACAATGTGAGTGTGGCTATAAAGTTCAGCATACAAAGCTAGCATCCATTTGTCTATCTCAACAAAATCCTGACTTTATATGGACTCTTTTAAGGATGAACTGGTACAGAGATGGAGATAAGCTGATTATTTTGAGATGGAATTAAATTCAAGTCACTAACTCTTGCTTACAGAATGACATCTGGGTCTGCACCCAGCTTCCTTTATCCTATCATTCAAGCTTTTGTTTCTACTCACTCCCTTCACCCTCCCAGGAACATCGTCTGGCTTTTCCCAGTCTGGACTGGGTCTCTTTTGTGGTTCCCTGTTGGTGGAATGAGCTGCCAAAGGTGACCAGAGCAGCAGATCCCCTCTCCATCTTCAAAAACTTCATGAAGCCTCATCTGTTCAGAAAGCATCTCTAGAGAGCATTACTTCCCAACTAAAGAACTCTATTAGAACTCTTCTGTGGTTCTCATACTGTCCTCAAACTTCAGTTTTTCTTTAAAATGTAAATAGCTTTGAAAAAAAAAGCATCTGCCAGATATAATGTAATTGAATGTGATGGAATTCCTGAGGTGGTCATAGTTGTGTGTATACATTTTAGACAATTGCTCAGAATGCAGCTTGAAATTTGTTTGAAATTGCATGATGATATTTTGTAATGCAACAATACTGGAAACCATGTATTCACTGGGGTCAGAAAGATTACATCACAGAAAAAAAACAGGCAAAACATCTATTCAGTTCATGCAATGTTTATTCTGTAATAATTTAATTAATTAAAATTTTTAGGTTTGTGCCAACAGGGTGTAAATTGGGCCTTAAATACTTACAAAATGACTGAACTGAGTAGAATATGAATACAATAATACAATAATCATGTGATGCGATGTGGAACAAAACTTTAAAGCCCAAGGAAAAACTGACTACTGGAAGGCTAACCAAACTAAAACCGCTTTTCCTGCAAATTATCTTTGGCTTAAATATTCACATTTTCTTGAGAAATGTCTGCATCAGGTACTGAAACATTTACAGGGTAATTCCTGCTTAAAATATATATCAAAATCATTCTGAGCCAGACATTTTATTCAGAGCACTCTTAAGCGTATTTGGAATGACTGAATGGAGATGACATACAGCATTAAGAACAATATTCATTTTCATTCTCACAACAAGCAGTCTATTTGGGGGTACACCTCCTATGGCATAAAATCTTTCATCTTTGCAGTTTAATCATGCAATTATTATATTTGCTAAATTTGTGTTATGTAAATTTATTCTTATGTCTCTACCTAATTTAGTAATTATTTATACATATCTGAAGCCGCACAAGCCTTTGTTCACTGACTAAGGACACTTCAATAATATAGGATTACAGATGTACTCGGATTCTGTCTTGAGTAAAACATTTTTGAACAAGAGGAGTTTACTCAGAAGTGGGAAATGCTAATAATGCTATTTCGAAGCTGCTACTTCGAATTTCGAGGTGAGAATTGGTGAGGTTCATTTGTCATTCCGAGTCGCAAATCTGACCTCAGGGGACATTCCAGTTGAAATTCCCTACTAGGAACTGGAAAATTCAGAGTTCAATTGGAACAGACCATATTAAGCTCAATGTAAAGAAACGGTAAAACAGTCCATAGAAAAACACTGGACTGGCAAACTGAACTTCAAGAAGTGTGTTGTTTGGACAGATAATATATTTGTTCCTCTTGCTGGTTTGTTATCTACAGAATCTCTTGGAGAGGCACTATGATGTCTCTGCACAGTGAGAGGAAAAGATTTACAATTTACTTGTGAAAGGCGTGGGTGAGGTCTTCTGAAGTACACTGAAGCTGTGTAGGAACTGTGAAGACCTGAAGATAAAACAGCACACAGAATGAATGGCCTGTCATTAATGTGTGTGTGTGTGTGTGTGTGTGTGTGTGTGTGTGTGTGTGTGTGTGTTCGTGGGTGTATGTGTGGTCTTCTTGTTCATAGTTGCTTAATTCTGCAGAAGGAAGATTCAAGATTCTTTATTTGTCACATCCTTTTTTAAATGCCATGTCTTGCTCTGGATAAGGGTATCTGCCAAATGTGTTCTCCAAATTTGGTACCAAATTTGGGCGACACGGTGGTGCCATGACTGTGTGGAATTTGCGTTGTCTTCCTAGTTTCTGCATGGCTTTCTGCCGGGAGCTCCGGTTTCCTCTCACAGTCCAAAGACATATACTCATCAGGTGAATTTATGATGCTAAATTCCCACTTTTTCCGTCTATTAATTTTTAGCTAAAATATTCACTCTCTTGTTTACATCTTCTTTGCGTATTGTGCTAGTAAACATTTAAATGGAACCTCCTGCTTTAAAGAATCTTAAAGAATCTAAAGAAATGTGCCCTTCTAGCGGAACAGAGTCAGAATTACTCAGTATTGGTGAATGGAACCAGACATCAGAAGAGTTTCATGCCTCAAAAACCTCCTTCACAAAAGGTTCTGATAGTAAGTGGTTATGAATGAGCTGCCTGATGTCTGAAGCTGTTTTGTGACAGTTCTGAGAGATTTTAAGGTTTTTGCTTAAAATCCATCTGTGGTAGAGGGGTACGCCTTTTTTTCAGATTTGCCAATATTTTACCATCATAAACATAACATATGAACACTCAAAAGACATGTAGGTTCATTGGTGGGGTTGGATAGTAAACAAAACGCCTATATTTGTGCTGTAGAAATCATGACCCCTGGTTCCATCACCACCACTGCAAAGAAATCAAATTTTACATGAAATCACTAGTAGTATAGAAGTGACTTTGTTTATCTCAACTACTGAATTATGCACAAATTTTGAAAAATGGGAGAAATTCACTTACAGTGTGGAAGATCAATTTACTGGTCATTCTATTAACTCTAGCATTAATCATCAGAACAGAGTCAGTTAATTACTGAGTTGTTTGTTGCAGCGATAGAAGTGTAATTACCAGTCTGTACAACTGGATGCAAACATGAGGAATGTATTTATTTGCCAAACGGGACCAGGCAGAGACAAAGCCAGGCAGGCGTTGGCTGATTACAGCAGACAGAAGTGTGGGAGATTGGGCAGAGATGTAGTAAGTAAGATCAGGGTCAAAGCTAGAAAACACAGTAACCCACCATTACTAACGAAATGATGAAGCAACTGCTTAGACTGTGCAGAGGAAAGAGCACAATTTCACAGTGAAGGAATGAACAGAGGCAAAATACAGCTCTTTTACTCTCAAATGTAATAGCTGACAACAGTTCCAGATAAATCAAATATATTAACACAATTACTACTTTTCAGTTACTGTCCTTATGTTCCCTGAGAAGCAATTATGCAAACCGAACCCAATTTACTGAAGTAAAACCAATTTGCACAAATGAATTCAAAGTAAGCTATTATCCGTCTAGGAACAACTGATTTTAAAACCCCAGTACCGGTTATTATTGTTACCTGTTTTTAAAATTACAATAACCTTGGTTCTATGTGACACAAGAACACCAAACAAAGCTCAGCATAACGTCTAGCAGCTTGAGCATCGACACAAAGCCGAGGAACTTCTATATAAGGAGTTGTTTTGCCGTATGATGACAATCATACCATTACAATTTACCATAGATCCGTGCTGCTTGCATTCTATGGGTTAATGACCAAATTACGTGACCGTGTTTGTAGGGACCTGCTCATCCAGCAATTTGGTTGAAGTAACAGTCTCTGTCTTTCTATGAAGGCTTACTCTAGATATGTGAACATTGGTGTGAGGATTTGTCTTATCTTTGGTATATTTGGCGATTTTCTATTTGTGCTTTACTTTAGAGCTTAAACAAGCTGTCTTTCAGGAATGGGTGCACTCTAAACTAGCTAAATACACTTATTATAAGGAGTGTTTGGATACTTTTGGAGGTACAGTGTAAATTGAGGGGCTGCCAAAGTAGTAAATATAACTGAACATTAATGATATTCCACATACAGTAAATAGCAAGTGTCATTAGACTGTGCTTTAATTTGACATCAGTGAATTAATTCACATTTACCAAAATACCCCAGCATCTTTCCTTGGAACACTTTCAGTATCCACTGGGGAAGCTGGTGGTCTTGTGATTCAGGAGTTGTCCCTGTGATCAGAAGGTCATAGGTTTGAATCCCAGGACTGCTAGTGGCACCAGTGAGATACTGCGGAGCAAGGTACCATCCTCATACACTGCTCCCTGGGCGCCACGCCATTGCTGGCTGCCCACTGCTTCACTTGGTGAATGGGTTAAATGCAGAGAAGAATTTCACATTGTTCACACTGTGTGCTGTGGTGTGTTCGTACATGACTATAAGGAGCTACTTTACAGTACAGCACAGAGCTAGCAGTAGGCGGACATTAAGAGTTTAACAGCAAAGAAAAGATTCTTTGTTTAACAGCTACCATGTAAGCAGAAAGAGTAATACTCAGGCTTATGGTGGGGGCTAAACAGTTGTAGCCCACCAAAAACACAAGCTATTTTATAATAGTTGTAATTAGCAGTTAACGGATGTGGTCTCATTGAATTTAAAAAACAAAATCAAATGAAATAAAATACATTTTTCAAATACGTGCAACCATATGTGGTCACCTGATAAGTGTATGCAGTTATTATGCATAACCTAATTATACAGGCTCTCAAGCTCATTGTGCAAATAAATTGTTTCAGATGCATGCATGTTAAATTTTGGAGATAAAGGGAGACATGCATCCCAAGCAACTAGGACTGCTTATGTTTCCACCTAAGCACTTTCTGATTTTTATGCAGGCTGTTTTGCCCCTGAATGTCAAAGAGGTTGGGTTTGCCTCCCAAAATTTTGTGTGTGTCCCAGTACACCAAGCAGTCAAGAAGCGCCCCCGGTGCTTAAGCTGTCAGCGTGCTCTAAAGTGGGATTTTGTGGGTTGAATACACTACCTGGATTCATAAGTTAACAGTAAGAAAAGAAGACGTTGTGAGTCAGCCAGAATGACTGTTGGGTTTAACTGGAAATGTGGTCTTCCAGGAACACACTTACTGCAATGGTAGCATGCTGACTTCAGCAGGAACCTGAGCATAACCAGCCCTCTTTTCCCCATTAGAGTATAGCTAAATGAAATGCATTTCAGATCAGAAGTGAAATAAAAGAGCAGCATTATTTGGAGCACTTTTCAACCAGCATGGATCCTGGTCAGCAAGATTTCAGTAGCCAATGTGCTCAAAGCTTGCCATGAGCTGTGTGCTACTAGCCCGTAGCATTTCTCATGTGCTTACCTTGGTGATGTAGCCAAGTGTGTTTTGTTAATGTCCAGTTATTGAGAGCATGCAATAGACCAAAGGTTGCTGATCCCAGTCATGGACATCCCATTCTTTGCACATTTTTCAACATTACACACCTGACTAAGCTAATAAGGAGCTAGATAATTAGCTAACAAGCTAATTAGGTATGCTAGATGAGACCAAGCACAGAAAGGCGCATAATGGGACATCACTAGGTCTAAGATTTGGAGCTCCATTGGGAGACTAACTGAAGTTTAACAGAGTTCACCAAAAAACATGATATTGACATTTTCTTTAGTAATGAAGTTTAGCATACTCAGAGTTTACTGAGTTTGAAGTTTTGTCACTGCAACAGCTCTGCCAGCAACAGCCCTGATCCCCCCATGTGTCTTCAGAAAGAAGGCCTAGTCAGGTGGATCTCAGGGTAAGACTATTGGTGGAAAGCTGCAGGAAGTCCACAATGTATTTAGGAGCCTGACCATGTAGGGCTCTATAAGTGAGAATGAGAATGAGGATACTGTATCCTATATTCCATTGGGAGCCAAAGCAGAGAAAGGAAAATAGGAAAGATGTGAGTCCACTTATGTGAGCGAGTTAAAAGCCTGATGGCAGCAGTTTGGATGGGCTGAAGGCGAGTTAAACCTGACTTGCTTAGACAAGTAAAAAGAGAGTTATGAAAATGAATATGCTGACAGCGATGTATAGGGTAATAAGAGGCCGGGATAGATTGATTGACTGATCAATTGATTTGACTGATTTACACCTCATCAAGCAATACATTTATTCATGTCTTGATACATTTGTAACAGCCGTGTGGATCTCTGAGCTGCTCTTATACATGCTGCATGTTTTACTATGTAAAGGTTTAGGAAGTCTTTACTAAACTGATTTTCTGAAGAATCGAGAGTTAGAATCAGGATTCAAATCATGTTCCAAAAAAAAACATTTAACCTAGAATCACACAGATCTAATTTTCACTCTTCCCTCCAAACCTGTGGGATAAGAGGTGTATGACATTACCCTCACACTGCTCTGTGGTATGTCCTAAAGTTTCAAGAGACTGTCAGCGGTGTCCAGGCCTAGTTACAGTTGCTGAGCTATGACTGGACAGTCTGAATTTAGGAGAGAGCTTTAGTGAAAGCTCAGGTCCCTTCTATACCTCTGGTTTTCTGTGATGAAGTGTTCACAGCCCAGCAGCTCTCCAGCTCCTCTCGGCTTCTTTTATGCCTTTCTCTCAGTTCTTCATTCACACCTACCATGAAGCAGCTCCATGAAGATTCTCAGGTTTCCTGTCCTTTTACACTCCTGCATTACTCTTGTGGTGGGATGTGCACTTTTAAAATCTCTTTTAAGATCTGTGTTTTTGCTGTGAAGTGCTAATGCTGTAATGAAATTTTAACTGGTATGTAAAGAAGGTGATCTAACAAAGCCAAAGAAACGAATGATTTATATTCGTTTTGTGGCCTTTTATTGACTGCCACTCTGGTTAAACTAATCAATAATAAGCATTCATGGATCTGAATGCACACCAGTCTATCACAATGAAAGCACCCTTGTGCTGCTTTTATATAGTGATAGAAATCACAGTGCCCCACAGAAAGCCTCGTCCTATTTCACCAGTGGGATTGCATGTGTATCGTAGCCCTTCTATAAGTGGATTTTAATGATTTAAAAAGGATATAATCACAGTTTGACTTTCTTCACACTGCAATGCAAATCAGTTTTCATTCTTAAATCTGATTTGTGGACTTGAGTGTAAAGATCTAAAATTACAGCGCCCATCACAGTTATTGGCAACCTTGATGAAAATGTGTAAAAAGCCTAAAAAAATCTAACCTTTTAACCCAAGTATTTTTATTTATTTTTAAAAAATCTATCATTAAGAAATAATTATTTTTAACAAAATCACAGGTGCCACAATTATTGGCACCCCTAACAATTCCTTACGGAAGAAATTTTGTTATTTGTACTTTACTTTTTTAGGTTGATCAGGGTGTCAAGGAACTTTTAATTCATGACTTCCTATGATGTGACACAGACGCCCATGTCTCTTAGCCACTCTTCAAAATGGGAAAGAAAAGAGAACATGTCACTCAAGTGAGGCAGATGAGTTTTGATCTCATAAGTCAGGAAAAGGCTTCAAGAAAATAGCTACTCGCCTAAACTTGCCCATATCCAGTGTCAGAGCAATAATTAAAACATTTAAAACAACTTGAACTGTGACAAACAGGGCTAGACAAGGACTCAAGTTTATCTAACACCACGCCCAGGGAGGAAGATGGTAAGGGAGGTAAAAAAAAATCCCTGGAACTCACTGTTAGAGAGCTGCAGCAAAGAGTAGCATCTTGGGCTCACCAAGTCTCCATAACAATCATTAGACACTATCTACATGTTAACAGGCTGTTTAGGAGGTATGCCAGGAAAAAGCCTTTTCTGTTCTACAATAACAAACATTAACTTGTGAAGTTTGCTGAACACTACTGGGACTTTAACTGGAATCTTGTACTTTGGTCAGATGAGACTAAGATTGAGCTTTTTGGCAACAAACACTGCGGATGGATCTGACGTAAAACAAAGGATGAATATGTGAAAAAGCATCTCATGCTCACTGTTAAGTATGGTGGAGAATCTGTGATGCTGTAGGCCCTTTTCTCTTCCGATGACCTTTTTTAGAGTACATGGTATCATAAACCTGAGAATCCAGGATATTTAAAATACAAATCTGGTGGCCTCTGCCAGAAAGCTGAAATGGTTCACCAGACACAAAATCAACCTGCTGCCATGGCCAGCTCAGTCCCAGACCTAAACCCCATAGAAAACCTATGGAGTGATCTGAAGAAGGGAGTGGACAAGAGGGGACGCAGGACTCCTGATGATCTAGAGAGATTGTGCAAAGAGGAATGGTCAAAGAGCGCTCTCTCTGAATTCTCCATCCTTGTGAAATGTTATTGGAGAAGACTTAGGTGCTGTACTAAGTGCTGTACTTTGTACAAAGTATTAACAGCATGAGTGTCAATAATTGTAGCACAAATGATTTTATGTAAATAATATTTCTTAATGAGTTTTTCCCCACTGAATAAATGCAGTCAAATTTTAAGGTTGGATTTTTCTCCTTTTTTCATTGTGATGTTATATTATTTTAAAAAAAAAAAAATTATTTTAAGGCATTATTCACATCTCTATCAGGGGTGCCAATAATTGCAGGGGGCGCTGCATGTAGTAAAGATCACCCTGATCTTGCTATATCAACAGTATTTTCTTTTCAGCACATGCCGAGATAACACATCTTACCCACACATCCTGTCAGTTGTTCAGTTCTGGACTCCTGGCTGCTAATGGCTGTGGAACCACTCAGAGATTAACATTATGATCTCCCAGTTATGGGGCCAAAGGAAGGGCGCGTAACATAAAATTTTCTATTAATGCATCAGGTATGGTCCTTATGAAACAATGCAGTTGTTTATTGAATGGTTTGGTCATTATGGAATCATGTAGTTATTTATCAAACAGAACAGTCATTATGGAATCATGTAGTTATTATGGAATGGGGTAATCAACATGTAACAGTATAGTTTTTATGGAAGAGTATAGACATGGAAAGATGGAAAGATCAAGATCTGAGTCCATAAATGACTTTGTCTTGCTGTTTTGTCTCTTCTCTAGTCAGCGCACTCATATATACATTGTTGCTATGGCAACCGATGTGGATACACCGCTCAGCCATAACATTAAAACCACCTGCTTAATGTTGTCTATGTCCTCCTAGAGCCATCATAACAGCTCTGATCTGTTGAAGCGGAAGGTGTGCTGTGATTCATTCATCCATCTCTGGTACTCACATGTCCTTTATAGAGGCTTTTGGCAGTGGACAGGGCAGCATGGGTACTTTGACTGGTCTGCATCTATGCAGTCCCATACGCAGCAAGCTGTGATGCACACCTTTCCCTTTCTGTCACAGCCAGCATGAACTTTCCCAGCAATTTGTGCTAATTTATTCTTCCATGTATGTGCAAACACGTAGGTGTTGTGTGCATACATTCGCACAGGCGTAACATGAACTTGTGCACCTGCAGGGAGTGTCCAAACCAGAATGTACAGAAAATGAAAAGGAAAAGTGATTTTTGCACTTTTGAATATGACACTTTTAAGCTTTATCCTGATCCTGATGACTTTTCATGATGACTTTGATAATAACCACTTATTTCAAAATATTTCCAGACATTTTAACCCACCTTCTGTCAACGACACAAACAGAATGTGATGTGTTATGGCTTTTGTATGTGCCATGTTCAGGCTGTTAGTGCCTGGGTGTTTGACAGCTTCTGCCAGAGGAATCATTCTCTCTGAGTCATAACACACATTGCACCAAGCCGCTAAGCTCGCTAACACAAGGTGGCAGATGCGTACAAGTCGGGTGAACAACTGAGTCGGGTATAAAGTTTCATTCAAAGTTTCCCGCAGGCTTGGTTTGTCTACAAGAGCAGCAACAGAATAATAAGCAGAGGCTTCTTGGTTTAATCAGTATCTGCAATGAAGATTTCTCAACCTCTGACATTATCCTGTGATCCCAAAGAAATGAGGTGAGGAGAAAGCCAGTCCTCGGTATGTAGGAGGGTGAGAGGCACGAGCCGTGAGTTAATAAGCATTACACAGGCTTATTAAATTCATTGTAAATATTACACGCACTGGAAAATGTAACTGAATATATTTGATGCAAATATGTGCACAGTTAGCGCTGTTATTGATACTTACATTTCATTTGAATCATGTAAATTCAGTGCATTCCCCTTCTCAGTGTACATGTCATAGATGCTAATTAAATATATAGTACATACTTCAAACATTTAATTGTGAGCTACATTGAGCATATAACAGAGGCTCGTTAATTGTTTCCAGAGGTGGAAAGTAAGAAATTATATTTACTCCAGTTATAGTTCTTGGGTACTTGGGATTCCCTGTAATTGTTCTTTTTGAGTAGAAATCACAGCACTTCTTTTTTGACTAATGAAGAATTTTTACTTTATTACTATCATTTTTAATAACTGTTACAAAGTAAAAAACGTTACACTTGGAAGCCAGTTAGAAGGAAGACAAGATTTGAAATGGTAATCAAAAGAAATTTATTAAGTTAGAAATTCATTAAGTTAGAATCTAAAGCTCAAGTATTTCTTAATTCCAGTCAGTATTATAAGACCAAATTTAATGCGAAAAATGTTTTTTCCCTTGTGGGCTGTGATACAGTAAATGAATTGTAAAAAAAATGCAAATTTGTGATGCCCAAAAATGGTTATTTTTATTGTGTTACCCCTAAATATACCCCCAAATATGCTCCCAAAACACTTTAATTTCCTTTTAAACGCTTAATACTTTACCCTACAAAATCCTGAACACTGAATTCACGCAGTGTTAGAATGTAAAATACTGATGTTACCCCTGTATAGATTGTACTGTAATTCATGCACGCCTGTTTTCTTTGGCATAAGCAGGTAAATACAGTAATAAATTTAATATACAGTAATAAAAATACAGGGCCTTAAGAAGAACAAAACAAAAAACACGAGAACATTCATGAGAAACACTTGCGATAGATCCACGCGGGAAACTGTTCTGATGTGGGAATGCTGGACTGTATCTGCCAGAGATGCGTCACAGGGTAGCAGCCAATCAGCAGCAAGGAGAAATGAATAACATTCTTGGATTGGCCACTTTCAAACCTCTCGCCTCTGAGTACAGGGGGGAATTTCACCATCTCAAGATGCACTTTCTTTGTGTTCTCTCGACAGATACAAATGTATACATATTTTGTATACATATATTTTCTATGAAAATGTAGCTGAATTTACGTTAATGTTTGTTACAAAATTAGTAAATTATATTTTTACCATGAAAAAAGCAACAAAAAAAGGCGTTTCTTGTAGAGTTTCTTGCTGCAGTCAGAATCAAACCGTTCTGCAAGAGCCTTCCTTATGTCTTCCAGGTTGGTCAGTCAAGATTTCTGGCCAAAGTTCTGGGTTGTAAAGGTTTGTGGTCAACAGCAGTAACTTCTGCCACATTTACAGCTTCTGTTTCCAGTGACCTAGAAACTGTCATCGCTAGAATATCTTTCATTTCATTTCAGGGCTGTTTTCATGAGTGCTGATTTGCTGTTACTATGTCTCTTTGTTGTCAATGGCATAAAAGAAAATCTTGTCTTGAAGCTTGTTTATTCAAGTCAAGTAGGTGTTTATAGTTTATTTCATCTAATCTTCACACAGTCAAACAATGATCATCCAGTAGTGAACAAAATATTGTCAGATATTGTTCTTTAACAGCAGAGTAGTTAAATATGTTATTCCTTATGAGGTAAGGAATAACTAAGTTGTTATCAAAAACACAGGATTGAGCAGCACTGTACATGATGTAAAATGTTAATTGCAACAGTGAAGTGACCATTCTGTCATATGTGAACACACCACAGCACGCAGTGTGAACGGCATGAAATATTTCCTCTGCATTTAACCCACTCACCAGGAACACAGTGGGCACCCAGGAACACAGCGCCCAGCGAGCAGTGTGTGGGGACGGTATCTTGCTCATGGGTACCGTACCTCAGAGGTGCCACTAGCAGTGGGACTCAAACCCACAACTTCCTGATCGCAAGGCGAACGCAAGTCCATCAGTTGACCAACAGCCCTTTATTGAATTTCAACAGTGTTTAAATAAAGGGAATGGTACCATGTGCGTTTGTTGTTTGAGTTGTTGTTTATGGTGTGTGTGTGTGTGTGTGTGTGTGTGTGTGTGTGTGTGTGTGTGTGTGTGTGTGTGTGTGTGTGTGTGTG
>JBBJLS010024126.1:0-14924 GCA_037577275.1 Bryconaethiops microstoma
TTTCCAGGATTGTTTAAGTTTAGTTATTTGCCATTGTGCTCTTTTTGTTTCTTTTTTCTTAATAAATACCTTTCTCAAGATGTCTACCTGTGCCTCCCATCTACCTGGTTTAAGTCAGAACGTGACACCTAGACTTACATCAAGAGCTGTTAGCAGTCTAAAATTCTACCAGAGATGCCCTGTCAGATGACCAAGAGAAGACATTGAAGTTTTAGTGTTAGTTAAGTTTTTGACATGAACATGATCCTCAGTGCTCAGTAAAGAGATGGATCTTCAGACAGTGAGGGTCTCAGCTGTTCTGATGGTCAGGGAAAGTACATTCCACCACTTTGGTACCAGATCTGAGAACACTCGCTGCAAGTCTTCAACCTTTGAGAAGAGGAAGGTTGAACCGGACTGCGCTGGAAGCTCTAGGAGAGTGAAGAGAGACCTGAGGTCTGATAAGTGCTGACAAGCATGGACTTTAATGACATTGCGTTGAAATTCATAGACTTTCATATGGAGTTGGTACCCCCTTTGCAGCTTTAACAGCTTCCCCTCTTTCTGTAAGGCTTTTCACAAGATTTTGGAGTTTCTGTGGGAATTTGTGCCCAATCATTCTGCAGAGCATTTATGAGCTCAGGCACTGACGTTGGACGAGAAGGCCTGGCTCGCAATCTCTGTTCCAGTTCATGGCACATGTGTTGGATGGGGTTAAGATCAGGTCTCTGTGTGGGCCAGTCAAGTTCTCATCCAACCATGTCTTTATATGGACCTTAAAGTCATGCTGGAATAGAAAAGGTTCTTCGCCAAACTGTGTCCATAAAGTTGGAAACATGCCATTGTTCCAAATGTGTTGGTTTGCTGAAACATTAAGACTGCCTTTTACTCAAAGGAACCCTGAAAACCAGGTGTGTCCCAATACTTTTGTCCATATTGTGTATTAGTTGTTCCTGTAGTGTTATTTTCCTACTTTAACTGGCTTAACTGACTTCACAAACTCAGAAACAGCTTTAGCATGCCCGTCAAAGTATTAGCCCCTCTGTATTTACTCAAACTGCTAATCGTGGAACTGAGCAAGGGACAACTTTCACCACCATGTGGCGCTGCCTGCATGTGAAACGGTGCGTTGAGCCGTTTCTCATGTGAAGTTTTTTTGGAGACACCTTTTACCTCTCTGTAGCCCGATGAGAACTCTTCACTGACAGAGAAACTTTAGCAAATAAATCAAGCTCTCACGACGACCCTACTTCAGCATTTACCCTGAAGGGTCAGCCAATGGATAAACTGAGGTCTTTTCTGAACGGTCGAGAAGGAAACAGTGACAATCGCAGCGTACTTCAGGTAAATTGTTTTCCTTCGTTATATTAAATATTTATTTAACTTAGAGGAATCTTAATTTATGATTACATACATATATTTTAGTGAGTTCATGTTATAGGTTGTATTTTTTAAATCTTTCTCTTTCAGGCAGCGAATGAGGCGTCCACTCTGGGATGGGGAACTCGGGTGAAAGGCTTCATAATCTGTATGGCCATCGGACTGGGCTGCAGTGTTCTGGTTAGTATGATGTGAAATCATTTTTAAACATTTACTCTAAAATGTCTAGGGAGAAAAGGTCATTTACAGCTTCCTTCTAGAGCTCAATGGGAGTGGAGGCTGGAGGGAGCTGTGTCTCTGGTCTGACCAGCTTTGAGGAATGCCAGAGGAAGAATGCGGTCCTTAATATTACAGTCAAACACGTGTCTACAAGATCAAATGTGAAACAGACTGTCTGCGTTTAGCTTTAAAGGGTCCCTCTCCCACAAATGTCTTGGATTTTTTCCTTCTAGAGCTCCAGAGGTGGACGCTTCTCTTCTCCTTCCCACATTTACATTTGCAGCACTTGGTAGAAATTCTTGTCCAAAGCGATGTACACTATATGAACAAAAGTATTGGGACACCTGACCATTACACCAACAGGGACTTTAATGACATTGCATTCAAATACAATGAGGTCAGGCACTGATGTTGGACGAGAAGGCCTGGCTCACAATCTCCATTCCAGTTCATCCCAAAGGTGTTGGATGGGCTTGAGGTAAGGGCTCTGTGCGGGCCAGTCAAGTTCTTCCACACCGAACTCATCCAATTATGTCTTTAGGAAGCTTCCTTTGTGCATGGGGGCACAGTCATGCTGGAATAGAAAAGGTTCTTCCCCAAACCCTGTCCACAAAGTAAGCATGGTTTTGTCTAAAATGTCTTGGTATGCTGGAGCATTAAGATTGCCCTTCACTGGAAGTAAGGGGCCACCTGAATTCAATAATTGAGATGTGTCCCAATACTTTTGTCCATATAGTATAGGTAGTTAGACAGATAGCTAGAAAATGTGAGAGAGATGCTAGAAGTATGAAAACAGTGATAAAAGGGTGATACCTATGAACCAACACCAGAAATTTGGGGCTTCGTGAAGGTGATGTAAAAACCAGAAACTCAGTCTCAGACCTGAGCCCCCAGTAAACTCTTCAGTTCTCCACGCACCTCAGAGCTCAGTTCAGCTCATCCTACTGAATAAAGATGGAAAAAATGGCCCTGTTGGATGAAAATAATTGTACATGGTCATAAAGTAGCCGCTAACAGCAGACTTTACAATTACTAAACTGCTCCAGATGGTGATGATCAGAACAACACATACTGCCCACTGAAAAACCAAACAGATATAGTATAGTGCTGATAGTCTGAACTGAATGTGAGAGTGAGCGTGGTGGGGGTTTGGAAAACAGAGGGATGAAGAGGGAGGGCTTGGGAGCACAGATGCCATAGGGAAAGAGATTGGAATCATACTGGCATTGCTGGCATTTCGGTCTGGCTGTTTACAAAGTGAAGATCATCCGCGAAGGTAAGCCTTCTCTTCCCGTCACATCCACCCATAGAAGGTTTTATCAACAGCAGGTGATGTGTGATTTAATGTAACATTCTGGTGGCAAGAACAATCTGTTTGAAATCTGAAAACACTGCCGATCCTTGTGCTTTATGGCACAGTTTACATGTGATTATCATTTGTGCTATGAATACGTCAATTAAGTGTCTTAATATTAAGTGCTAAATATTGCAATGAGGTGCTAGATCTTGTTTTTAAATTTAGTCATACTTCTGTTTATAGTGCATTTGCATGAGGTGTTTTGCATCTTATTTTTAGTATAAGTGCAATTTGATATCCTACAGAGTCACATCTGAACACTGGCAGTTTCCTGTTATTCAGACCTTTTAAAGGATTGTTTTTTCTTCTTTTCTAAATGTGTGAGATGTGTATATGTACACAGATAAACGGGTAAAACACATATTAGTAGACTCTTTGTAATGAAAATGCTCAAAGTAATATTTGGTACTTATTTTTGTAAAGTTCTACAGCACAGATGAGCACAACTGCTTGGCCTTTAACTGTTCAAATGGTCCATGCTTGATGTGCAGCATGTAGACGTTTATCTCATGAGTGTCTGTTTGAGGGAGGTTCTTAAGCGTGTAATCATATGCTGTAGTACACAAGTGGGTGGTGCTACACACACACACACACACACACACACACACACACAAAGTGTTTACTTGGCCAGACAGGAATGAGACTGCAGGCTAATTTTCAATAGTCTTCGGAGTGAGAATAACTGATCATGTTAAAGAGCATGTATTATCATGTACTGGCCTTTTAATTTCTAAAAGTAATATCATTCTATCACATAGTTGATTTAAAGGCCAGGATATTATTGTCAGCTATTTTAATGTAGGTCTGTATTACAGCAGGGCTGTTTTGCTTGGTCTTGGTGTCTATGGTGTGATGTAGAGATTTTCCAGAGAAATTTAAAAAATTGTTGCTTTTAGGAAATGATCATTGTGGCCCCAACTGAAGGAACACAATTGCTAGATTATTGACAACGCTTTGGTGTCTGTGTGAGGTAGTGTGTTCATTTGTTCATGAACTTTATTAAACTCCTTAAAGGAACCCTCCAGCATTACATGCACATCATTTGGTGGACACTTTTATCCATTTTCCGGTATAGCAGCCGTAGGGAACGTAGCTATGAGCAGCTGGTGGTTAGGAAAGTTGCCCCTGCAATCAGAAGGTTGTGGGTTTGAATCCCAGGACTGCCAATGGCACCACTGAGGTACCCTTGAGCAAGGAACCATCCCCACACTCTGCTCCCAGGTGCCACGTCGATGGCTGCCCACTGTTTTACTTGGTGAATTGAATGCAGAGAAAGAATTTCACATTGTTCACTCTATGTGCTCTAAGGGCCACTTTGCTTATGTAGTGTTGGGAGTTTTGTCTAAGGATACTTATTAATGTAGAGTGCTGTGTCACCCAGAATAAGAATCAAACCCCACTCTCTTGCTTGGAAGGCAGCAATTTTATCCACAACACTAACCAACCTGCATCAGTATCATACAGTTGAATAATTAAGGCGATAATGCTCATATGTTTTCTTGCACTGAGAAAAGGAACTGAAAATCTCGTGACGAACACACATTAAATAGAAGACAATGGGTAGTTTTGACTCAACAGGTTTTCTGTTCTTTTCTCAGGGTAACAATCTTTTCTGTTGTTTTTTTTATCTATAGTAACCTACAATAAGCTACAGAATTGGAAGAAAGAGGTTAAGTTGAAAAAATGCTGGAGCATTCATTTAATGCTTACAAAGCCACAGGAATGTCCAGGCCTCCACATCTCACCTCTGTTACTTAATAATGACTTGCATTGTGTCCAATGCAGTCATTGCGTCATAGCTGAGCTGAAGTGGATCTGGACATTGCTGACGGTCGTGTCATTCTTATGGAGCTACACACACTGTTCCCTCAGGCCTCCAAAGCCAGTTCTGGTTCAGATCCTCCACACGTTGTCATCGGAGTCAGTCTGTTCCATGACTCCAGTCCCCTCCATCTTTCCATCTCACCACAAAACTGTCTGTCACTCCAAGCACAATCTATCAATACAATAGAGGGACAATTGGCACTTTCTTCAGCAGTGTGTGTACAGGAGCGTGCTCTGCAGGGCACGAGCTTTGGCCTGGGACACGCTGACATCATGGCCTGTACAAATGAACTGGAGTGCGTTCCGGGGTGTGCTGGTGTATTATGATGTTGCCATGGCTGCAATGGTGAAGGTGAATTCATATGAGATGCACCATTCAACCACAGCAAAGCGGATATGGAAGATACAAACAAAGCTGAGACTAATATTGCAGCTAATTTGAAAAGAAAGGAGGAATTGTTGTGATTTGAAGGGCAATCAGCAGTGCACATTGACTTCCCTGTGTTGTGTGGTGTCAGGCTCAAGCTGGCCTGCTCTGTTCTCCTCTCAGGCACCCAAGACAATAGTGCCTGTGTGTGGAGGCACAAGGGGCAGGGGTGTGTGTGTGTGTGTGTGTGTGTGTGTGTGTGTGTGTGTGTGTGTGTGTGTGTGTGTGTGTGTGTGTGTGTGTCTGCTTGCTGTATGGTGGGTGTTTGAGGGTGTAGAAGGTAGCGTTTGGATCATCATTTCACTGTTGAAGAGTGCGCCACTATTGTCTGATGACAAAACCGTAAATAAGTGTTGTACTGTATCATCTTGTGCCACGCCCACATTTCTGACATCACAACTGTACCATAATGGCATGTAAAGCATGAGTCAATCCAAAAACAGTATGTGTGGATTCATCCTTTAAATGGCCAGAACATTCCTGTTTAGGGGTCCGTTCCTCATCTGTAACTTAGAAGAACATCTACACCACGGAACCCTGTCCTGCGTGTTCAAGTGTTTTCACTGTTTCACACCTGATCCAAATAATGAGCTCATTAAAACCCCTCAATGAGCTGAAGTGGGGTGTTAAGGTAGGGTTGGATGACGGTTGAGTAACATTGTATCAGAATATCTCGGCCAGTTCACGTTGTGGTCCATGTAGTTAATGAAGACTTCTAAGGACTAGTCAGGGGTGTTCAATCGTATGTGCAAAGGGTTTCTTACCTACAGGTTGTCATTCCAACCTGCTGTGCTCCTGCTTTGTTGGAATGAAAACCTGCGACCATACCAGCCCTTTGTGGAGAAGATTGGACACCCCTGCATTATGCTTTTTTGTAATCCCAGTTTTATAGTCCTGCTTCAGTGCTAAGAAAAAAAGAGGTTGAAAAATGCTTAGACAGAAAGTCAACTACATGAGTCACTGGATCTGTGTGTCATTGCTACAATCTAAATTTCAATCTAAAAGTAACAATTGTTGAGAAAAGATATGAAAATGGCTATTGATTTATATTTTAACGTGACCTGCTGTGCTAATACGCTAATAAGCAGGAGTTGACCCTTTTTTTTTTTTTGCTGTAGTACTGTAATGAGTACCTACATGAATCAATTGGTATGCATCAAAATTAAAAAAATTCTATGTGCCTCGGATGTGGTTCCCGGGGGAGGGGCGCTAATATTAACTACTTACTGCCTTGTAAACAATTTTGAAGTCCTGCACGCAGAAGTCTGTGTCTCGGGCCGTGAAGTCGAGGGGCAGGGCACGCAGTATGAAGTTACTCAAATTAGGTACGCATTTGCGCTGTGAATACTGAAAACTGTCGTGCATTTGCGTACCACATACGCCAATTATCCTGACTATCTGGATTCATCTGTGCCTGATACTTCACTGGTTCAGGAATTAAGTTAGATGTGCTTTGTTCTGCTTGAATGATTCATACGTAGTTCACTGTGTGGCTTAACAAACAAAAATCATTCCACTGAAACTGGTCAGGTTCAGAGACTGGACTGAAAATGAGTCTTCGAAAGTCCTTCAGGAAGCCTGGAGAATTGTTCCTCAAGACTACATTAAAAATCCAAGACAGTCAGAACTCTGGAAGAAAAATAAGGGGTGGGTCAAAGCTTTTGCACAGTCCTGTAAATCTAGACAAATTAATGAAACACAG
Organism: Bryconaethiops microstoma; assembly: GCA_037577275.1. Classification (NCBI taxonomy): domain Eukaryota; kingdom Metazoa; phylum Chordata; class Actinopteri; order Characiformes; family Alestidae; genus Bryconaethiops; species Bryconaethiops microstoma. Next base: position 6,889 of record JBBJLS010024126.1, read on the forward strand.
TTGGCGTTTAGTCCAAAACTATGTTTCATACATGTCCAAGAAACCATCCCTGTGTGGTTATGCTGTCTTTGTTTTATGAGATGACGCTGTTGACACATTTTAAAGCTATTTTTGAAGACTCTGAAGGAACATTGTGTCAATGTGTTAATCTTGTTTCTGAGTCACCGCAACTTTCATACCACAGAAGTCAGAAAAGAGACAAACATCCAACTAGTCAAAAACATTGGATCATCTTTTCCTTTCCAGTCTCTCTCTCTCTCACTCTCTCACTCTCTCTCTCTCTCTCTCTCTCTCTCTCCCTCTCTCTCTCCCCCCACTCCATCCATTCTTCAGACAACATCTTCTTGCATTCTTCTCATTCTATCCTGCCTGAAACATGCATATCATTAATTCCTATTTTTCTTTCATCCTCAGATTTTTTTGGTTGGGCAGACCCAGGCTACCTCTGCCTCACACGTATTTTCTTGTGCCAGAGGAACAGTGGGTCTCTTTGTGGTGGCGGGCCATGCGGGGGGTTAGTTTATGAATGGCCTGAGGGCCAGAACAATGCTCTACACTGGGGTCCTGACATTTCCATGTAGAATGGGGGAGTGGAGGGAGAGCTGGGGCGTGGTACAAAGCGAGGAGAGAGAGGGAGATGTTCACCCGGGGCGGGTGGTGTAAGGGGGTGTGTGCGCGACTGTGTATCAGGGTACGGCTGCTTGCGCTGCTGATTAATGCTTGCTATTGGATGAGGAGAGGAGGCCTCGGGTCATTTGCTGGGTGAGTCTTAATGATAATATTAATACTTGCCTCTAACCATCATAAATCTTCTGGTGAGGTTTTCTCAGTGATGTTCCTGGTCCTGGTGATGGACCTCCCTTGGCTCTAATATTCAGATATTCCTGAAGGCCTTTAGCTAGATCAGGTGTGTTAGATAAACTGACCCTTATTACCCAGTATAACACATATAAATATTGAAATATTAAACATATTCAGTTCTTGAGCCCATTTCTTCGGTGCTTCTGGTGTCTCAAACTGTAGTGGGTCACCTGTTTCTTTGGTGTGATGCCCATGGCAGTGCCATGCTGCTTTGGACAGTATCTTGAGTGTGGGTGTCTTGGCAGAGATTAGTTTTGCTGGCATAAACCCACAGGATGTTACTGAGACGGAGCCAGAACATGCATGGTGTTTTTGTGTGTGTGTGTGTGTGTGTTCATGAGAGAGACCAAGAAAGAGAAGCTCAGGTGAAGAAGGGGGTGGTAGGGGTGGGTCTAAGCTCCTCAGTCACGCAGGAAGATGTACCTGTGTCATACAGTAACAGGACACTGCAGCTCCTGCTCGAGTGTTTCAGTGTGTTTACACTGTTACTGACATTCACTGTTCCTCATAGCTGTAGCATCACTTTACGCTGTGTGAATATTTCACAACAAATGGACCGAAAATCATTACCATAACCCCATTACACACTAATTCTAACCACATAGACCACTGTGCAAATTAATTCCTGAACTATAGCATTTAAAATAAAAAAATGTATGTTAAATGTCCAAATTTAACGACATCCTTTATGTTTGGGGTCAATTTAATCCTCCAAAAATGACTGAAAGTATTTTCACACGCCCATGTCATGTGACCTATCAGATGTCAAACAGGCCTGATTATGTTCAGTTATGGTCCTAAAGCAGAGGGAAGTTTATGAAGACTATAATTGCATATTAGAGCATATTACCCTCAATATAATCAAAAACAACCAAAACAAATGTGTGTAAAATGATATTTGTTATATGTTTTTATGTAGCTTGGGGTCCCCATTAGAAAAAGTTTAGTATGAAGCAAAACAAATATAATTTATTTGGAGGTTAAATGTTGAATGGGGTACAACTGACATCAAACATAAAAGGAAGGTTAATAATAACATGTAATCTGGCCCTGTAAATGATTTTTCAGAGGTTTTCTCACAACAGTTATGACATACGCATACACACCAAAAAAAGGAAGACAAACCTTCAGTGAATTATGACAGTAGTGACAGTATCTGCCTGTACTAAAAGGCGGTAATACAGCTCAGAGCTCTTGATACAGGAGAGTTGTTTGTAATAAGTGATGCTTTTCTGTTCTTTTATGCAATATGTTAACCCAAAACCCATGTTGGTTTATGATTTACTTTTAAGAAAGCCCAACAGTTTTACCTTTAAATTTAAACAGAACATTTGTCTTGTTGTTTTTGATTCTGTGATTTCGGTTCAGCAGAATGAATAATATTGATTGCTTTTGTCCCAAACTTGCTAACAATGCCTTTTGTCCTTTCGGACGACTGCTTTTGCACCATAGCTTTGCAGTTCTGAACTCCATTTGAGCTCTTGAGAATTTTTACAGTTTTGCTCAGCATTGGAGATCTTTCAAAAGTATTGATGGAAATCACTATTTTAAGACAGTCAGAAACTGATTTGATTGACAAGTTTCTTTAAGAATAACCACCCACTCGGCAAGACGGATTCTCCTAAGCACACATAAGAGGAGGAGAGTCACGATGGGCTCCTCTCAATTGGAACTGGGCCCCTGACTAACCTCCCTGAGGTGTGGGCAGGAAGCTACAGCTCAGCACAGAGACACTACTGAGTCCACCATCTGCCTGCATCTCTATATAAGACGGTCTGCAGCACAGAAATAAAGCTACCATGCAACCAAAAAAATTGCAATGTTATTTAGGTAGCTGTAGAGCTGACGGAAAGACTTCAATGAGAAGACGTCAGACAATTCAGATGGTTGATTTCTTACCTTAAAATGATCTATTAGTGGGCTGTGGGCTGATCTGCAAGTCGCTGAAAATGGCTGTTCTTTTTTGCAACCCCTCCACAACCAGACCTTCGTGTCAGACTCAAAGCTGACAAGTGATCTTTGCAACAGAAATTCACACATCCTGTTAGTATATGAGTTTTTTTTTATAGAGGCTGCTTGATGTGGAGTCTGTCAGTCTAAAGGGTCCAATACCTTTACAACACAAGCTCTGGATTAACACTGGTGCTCTGACATTGGGTTAATTTTGACTGTCAGTGAATTTTGATTGCATTTTGATCTCATTTGATATCACAGCATGATAATGACTACAACAACAACAACAACAATAATAAAGATAATAATAATAAAGATAATAAAAATAATAATAATAACAACAATACATTTTATTTCAAATACACCTTTCATTTCAAGGTGCTAAAGCTTTACCATAAGCTAAACACTGTCTATTGCATAAACACACACACACAAACACACACACATACACACACACACATACACAGTCATGTTTAAGGCCATCTGGTCCTCTGGTAATTTTAGTGGGCACCTGTGTTGGCGTATGGGCTGGAGAGCAAGCTGTGCATAGACCCGTTTTGTTTAAAATCCTCATATTTTTCAGCACCAAATGTATACATTTATAGCACAGATTTTAAACTGAGGTCTACTTTATAGTAAAGGCTTCATACTGATAGGAATTTTCAAAGATGAAAACATGCCTCTCCCAGAGGAAAGTAAAGTTTAGAATTCAACACATCTTTGTCCAGCCTGTTTCTCCTAGACGTAAATTTAATCAGTTTAATGTCAGTATGAGATTCTGACCCTCTTATCCAGAGCAACGTACATCAGTGCTCAAGTAGTCTACATCTGTTCCTGAAACCTGTAAAGCTAAACTTAACTCAACGTCCACTATTTAACCAAGTTACTGCAGGTTAAGTACACCAAAGGAAAGTCAGAAGTTAAGGCAAAAGTAAGGAAGGCATGGAGAAAAGAGTAATATTTTTTTTTTTTTTTTTTTTTAGCTATTCAACTAGCAATTCATCCACAACTGGCTCGGAGTAGCAGCATAATTTCTGCATGGATTAGGCCTCACGTCTGTTAGTCAAGCCTGTACTTTCTTGGTTACGTCTCTCTCTCTCTCTCTCTCTCTCTCTCTCTCTCTCTCTCTCTCTCTCTCGATGACAGACAGATAAGTGTTACTGTGTATCTGCTTTGTTACAATAACAGCCACATAACGGAGTGTGCCCCAGTGTGTGTGTGTGTGTGTGTGGGCATGACTTTTTGCTGTGTGTGTGGGGCACTGTGGCATGTTATATGTCATGAACTTACACAGACTCCCTGTTGTGCTTTCATTCTGATTGCTCTTCTTCTGTCTTTACCACATATGGCAGCTGTTCACTTTTTGGCCTCTGCTCACTCTTTTAAAAAAGTATATACGTATTTCAGCTATTGACATATTAACAAAGTACTCTAGAGTGGATGATATAAAATAACGCATTTCCTCATTAAGCCACAGCAAATGACTGTGTTAAGATCTTAACAATTCAATTATGCTGAGAATCAGTGGAAGTCTCAACATTTTTTAACAATTTTTTTAATCTGATTTCAAAGAAACTGGAGATCTTTCCCAACCATCACGACTGTGCGTTTAAACCTCAGTATCAGAAAAGTCATCAGTTTGCATGAACAGTACTATTATGCACAGGGGCACAGTGATGGGAATGACTAATAGATGTAATATTTCCAGTGTAATAGATTTACACTACAGCTATTAAACTGTTACACACACTGCTATTTAAAAGCTACTCGTGTGCGAACATCACCCACTTGTGGAGAATTTCAGTCTGCTAAATGTGAGTGAGTGAGAGAATGAGGGAGTTTACTGAGTGAGGGAAAGAGTGAGTTTAGTGAGGTGAGAGAGTGAGTGAGTGAGTAAGTGAGTTAGAGATTTAGTATGAGAGTGAGGTGATTTCAGTGCATTTGATATACAGTTGACCCCCAAAATTCACAGGGATTACATTCTAAGAGCATCCGCAAATTTGTGATGTGCTAAAAAAAAGCCTATAAATGCCTTTTTTATAGTCAAAACCATAAATATGCCCCCAAATATGCTCCAAAAACACTTTGATTTTAATTTTGAACTCAGCTTAATGTATTATCTTAAAATAAATGTGAAGAAAACATGAGAATGCTGGACTGCATCTGCCTGAGATGCGTCACAGGGCAGCAAACAAGCAGCAGCCAATCAGCAGTCAATCAGCAGCCAATCAGCAGCAAGGAGAAATAGATAGCGCTCTCGGATTGGCTACTTTTAAACCTCCCACCTCTGAGTACAGCGGTATTTCACCAACCAAAGACGTGCTTTCCGATGCAGTTGTTTTGTGTTTTTTCGACAATACAAAAAAATTTATGCAGTTATATTTGATATGGAAATGTAGTTGAATTTATGTAAAAATTTATATTAAAAAATTAGTATGTTATATTTTTCTTAATAATTTAGCACTAACATGCATGAAAAAGTATATATTGCCACAAAAAAAGCCAAAAAAACGTATGACATTAGCGGTTTCCCATGAACAATTATTAGTTAGGTTTAAAGAAAAAATCCACTAACGACTGAGGTCGCAAACTCTAAATCGTGACTTCGCAGGGATTTACTGTATTATGTCTCGTATTTATTGAATGTTGTTATAAACTTTATTATAAAATTCCCCATAATAAAACCATGCTACAACTTCAGTGGCACAGCAGAAATGGCTGCCCATCTGTATAAAAAATAACCTGCATAAAAAACTGTGCTAATAAATACAAAAGAACATTCCTTTTTAAGATTTTGGAGTTTTTTAAATGAAGATCGTGTACCTTCGTAGGAGAACATTTGAACAAAAAGCCACATTTTGAGGTGTGTTGAGCTGTGGATGTGCATGAAGCCACCGGACGGCCGCTCTGCTCAGCAGACGGTCTGATGGGGAAAGTGGATTGACAGACAGCATGAATCGGAATGTTTGGTGTGGGTTTGGAGCACGGAGGGAAATGTCTGCATATTCACAACTGCCCACATCACGCATTCACACAAGCCCATAACTAATGCACCCTTTATCCTCCATATCTTTCCCTGTCTGACTCTTTGTCTCCCTCCTTCTTTCTCTGTCTGTCCCTCAGCAGTGTGGCTTTTGCAAAAGCAGAGCTGAAAGAGCTTTAGCTTTCAGAAGGCCGGAGCAGAGCAGGGACCTGGAGCTGGTATGAGGCAAGTGCTTTGATGGCGATGTGAGGGACTTGTTTGTCTGCTATGAATGCTGTGTTTGTCTTGCTGGAACATTGTCTCACTGCCTGAGCTGCACTAATGTTTTCTTTCAGCAGCGATTGACTTCGGCTCAGGCCTTCATAGGTGCGTGGATTTTCGATGATCTGGTTTGAGGAAAAATCGCAACTGTATCTACTACAGGATAGTAGAATTTAATAATATGCTAATTTCAGCCATTTTTAAAAATAAAGGATCAAAAAAGTGCTACAGAAAAACCCCTTTGGGTCCCATGAACAGCTTTTCAAAGGGCAGTTTTCTTTTTGGAAATGAGACGTACACATTGGAAGAACAGCAATATAAAGGCCTAAAAAATTCTATATTGGGATGGTCTAAAACTTTTCAAAAGAGTTTATCTTGGCATGCACATGCTTACACAGATTCTAAGATTTTCTGCTTGGTTTTAAGTCTATATGAACATTAAGGGGATTCCATGCTTATAGTAGGCATGGCCATTACATGTCCAAAAGTTTGTCGATGCCTGTTTATCCAATGTTCCTTCCACCCAGGATGAGTCCCCTCCTCGAGCCCATTGACCCAGGGATAGATTCCGGGAACCCGCAACCCTAGTGTGGATTAAACGGTTGCATAAAACAAATGAGAGAGTGAGAATTTTGTCCCCTCTTTCCTGCAGAAGCCTCCAGTCTTCTGGTAATGCTTTACACAAGCTATTTAAACATTACTATGAGGATCTGATTGCATTCAGTCACGAGAGCATTAGTGATCCATCTATCACTCCAGAGGGGGTTTTATATCCCTGTAGCCAATGCTTGGCTTTGGGCAGGTGCAGCTGCTCCAGAGCATCTTATTCTATTGGCAGTGCTGTTCTATGGAGATCAAACTGTGTCCACAGCAATGGGTACATCTGAAAGTGGCTGATGGTACTTATTTGAAGAGATGTCTGGATACGTTTGGACATTGAGTCTCAGTTTCCTGGACATCAGTTCTCGATTACATTACATAGTGCCTTGAATTGAGATTTTCCACTGTAAAGGAAAGGGTAGTCCGAGACTAGACTTAATCCCTGTCTGGGAAACGGACCCATAGGGATTAAGCTGTGTCCTGAACTACACAAGATTTTAGAAGGATGTTTTTAATGGGAAGGAACTAAATATAGTCCATGTCTAGATTTCATCCCTGTCTGAGGAACTGGGCCATAACATGTCTGGCTTATTAACTTTTGTCACTTTACATGTGATAAAGACCTGCTTCTTTTTAGTGTGGCGTGTTTTTCTTCTCCACCTTCCAAAAATGAACAAATGTTTTCCATTCTTTTCAGTGCACAAGGCTTATGATCTTCAGGGAGTTTTCAAACATAGTAATCAGAGATAGATCTTCAACAATCCATTCCAAGGCCCACCATCTGTGGTCCCCGTCTGCTCTTAAGGGAGCTTAAAGGGTTGCGTGTGTTGTTTGTGGCACAGACGAAGAGAAGGAGAAAGAAGAGAGAGAGAGTGAGATAAACAGACAGAAGAGTTTAAAAAGGAGGAAGGGGAGAAGAGAGGGAAAGAAAGAGAAAATGTGTGCGTGTGCATGACTTCAACTGGGGGACACGCTCTGACAACATGCCACATCAGCCCATAAATAAAATAAACAGAAGCAGTTGGTGATGCCGTGTCGCTCTGGCTAATGACCTCTGAATGATGTGTCACTTTAGCGAACAGAGCCGTCAGTGTGTGTGTGTGTGAGAGACAGAGGGGCTGACGCTGAGCCGTCATAATGAGCAATTCTGTTCTCCCACACACTGCCGCTCTGTAGGAAGCAGGTGCTGACCATCTGATGTATATGTGTGTACATGCGTATGTGTGTACAGTTCTGTGCAAAAGTCTTAGGCACCTGGGAAAATGATACTTAAAACCTGTTTACTACTGGACAGTAGTGTTAAGTTAGTGTTAAAACATTAAAATTACAATAAATACAATTAACATTATTACAGTAAAGAGTGGTTTTATGTGTGGCA
>JBBJLS010024136.1:0-14923 GCA_037577275.1 Bryconaethiops microstoma
TTTAATTTTTTAACAGCATGTTCCTTCAGGGGAACTTCGAAACATCCAAACCCCATATCTGTTATGGGTCATGGGAAAATGGGGTATGTAAGATGTCTGATCATTCTTGTCTGACATTGCCATAAATTAGTTCCTTATTCTGGAGGAAACGTGTCAAGATTGACGAGATAAGCAAAGTGGTGACATTAGCAGGGGCAGGTTCTGTTAGCCAGCGAAACAAGTACAACAACAACAAAAATAACAAAAATAACAACAATAACAACAACAACAACAACAGCAATAATAATAATAATATAACGACGATGTTGATGATGTTGACGACGATAATAATAATAATAGTAATAATAACAACAACAACAACAACAACAACAACAACAACAACAACAACAACCGCTGGTTAAATTGGCACGAAATGGATTAACAAAAAAATGCATAAACGGTAAACGGACAAAATACTGCGTTATATAAATTCACTGGTCAGTTGAAACACGCAGAATAGGGCTTTGCGACCCAACAGCGCGGAGTGTTAGTTTAATGGGTGTAGTCTTATTATATCATATGTGATGATTACTGTTCAATTCTGTTGTCTGTCAAAAAAGTATTTATGGTACGGGTCAACCTGTCTCTTGTCAGAGAGAGGGCAAGCCACGGCACGCGGTTTGTTTGCTTGCAGCGATTACGTTTCTTTTCCAAAGATACATTTTTTCTCACAGCTTTTTAGCCAGAATGGATTGGCCCGAACCTGTTGGGAGTGTATTGAGAAATCTAAGCACGTTTCCTCTTCTCACCTGTCACTATATCTTCCTTACATGTGTTCAGAATCCTTTGACAAATAAAGTAAATGTTGCGTGTACTGCTTCAAAATATACAGTAATGAACCAGTAAGATATTAAGGGAATTTAGTACACTTTACAATAGAGATATAGGGCCAAGAATACATGGCTGTGTTTACAGCACTTAACAGCAAGCAGCAACTTGTAAAACATTATTTTTACCCCACCCATAATCCAGCCCTCTGTACAGGGACTGGCATCTCAGCACATGTGGTCAGACACATTTCAATTGATTTTATTTAACCTAAATACTTTGAATGAAATGTTGCAAAGCAGAAGGTCAAATAAACAAACTGCAAATACCTGCCTGTTTAAGCCCACCAGCTGGGGTTTTCTTGACTGTCTCTTTAAACTGGATGAACAGGTTTGTTTCCTCAGGGAAAAAGAGAAATTCTGCCTTTATTTTGATAAGATGCAAGTGTAGGGACCTCAGCTGTAGCTACATATCCTCAATCTAACATACATGGGCACATCATGCAAAGCGATATGGAGAAAAAGCAAGGTTGAAGGCAACATTTAAACATTTAAAAACCTTTTGCACAATCATTATTCTCTTGTAGCTCACATTCTCATCACTTTTAAATGTGGACAAAAAAGCACAAAATATGAATCAGTGCTGCAATGTATTTTCATGAAATTTAATAAGCATGCAACTGCATTACACATTATCTTCAAACTGCACTTAGGGGAAATTTAGTGGCCTAATCCCATAGAAAACATCCCTTTTAAATGAGCATTCATTAAAATGTGAAAAAAACACCTATAGTATGTATGTCCTGGTCATCTAATATATCTTACACTAGAACATATAATGAGATTTTGCTTTTAAGCAACATTGTAACCTACACACAGTGTAACCAACACACAACTACTCTAATTTGTGGTTAAAAAGGAATTACACATTTTGTTATTTGTCCATGACCTCGTCAGTCAGAGTGGTTTAGTGCTCAGTGGTTTAGTCTTCAGGTGTTCATATTAACCAGAACTCTGAAGCATTTAATGCCTGCAAAAGTAAAATAGTTAAGTGCAATTGTCATGAATACAACAGTTTTGACACCAGGTTTTGAGCTACAACATATATTTTTTTCCATTCACAGCAAAGTGGTATGAATGGGCAAAATTGCACATAAAACACCCCAGACAGATTTAAATTCCCCAGTACGTTTTGATAAATTAAATGGTTATATTTGCATTGTAGACATTGTGAACCCTGAGTCCTATCAGTAGCACCATCAAGGAAATTTAAGTTGGCAAGTTTTCCTGCAATGCTCCGAATGACTGGGCTTACCTTTCAATTATCGAATTATATGATTGTTTTTTCCAAAAAATGGTGGAATTCCTATTTAAGTACCTTGCTCAAAGCATAGAACACGTGCTGAGCATCAAACACATTATCTGTGAAATCCCCATATTTTATGACTGCTGGTCCCTTGACACACCCAAAACTACAGTACCTTTCAGTTTGGTGGCATAAGCATGATACATTACAAAGAAATTCATCAACAATCTGTGGTATACTGCCAGGAGAAATATTTGACTGTTAACCTGTTCCACAAAATTCTGAATCATTAATTTCCCGCAGCTTATCCAACTTAAGCCATTGCCTTTGCACGAGATATTGTCAGACAACAATGCGGTTGATGTGTCATTAAACTTTTTTCAATCTTTCGAAAGCAGCACCAGTTCATCCCATTACGGTGAAAGTGGTTTAATTAATATAGGCAATCTACGTCTTAAGACTGCTTAGTTTTTACTGCTAGTTTTCAACAGGCTTTTGCAGCTTGTTCTTTCAAAGCACTTTAACAGGGATTTAATTTGAAGGAATTTTACACAATGCTTCAAACGCTTGGCTCTTTGATGCCCTCATCCCTTGAATGAGAGTGCCAAATCCTGGCCCCCTCCAGCATTGCCTTTCTATGTCAGTCCTTGGCAAGCACATTGAGCTCTTCCCTTTCAGAATGAGCATGTGTTCAGACTTGCCTAGATCCTATTGGCTATGAGCTTAGAGAGCCAGGAGGTGCATGGAGACATCCTGGCAGTACCAAACACAATAAAGGTCTTTTCCCATCCCCACCAAGCTGAAGTGAAATCTAAATCTTCGATGTGTCACAGGAGAGGCCACTTATAAAAGGTAAAGAAGGCCATGTTCTACCTCCAGAGTTCTTCAGTCATCTTCTGCACTCTTAAAAAAGGTACCAAAAAGAGTTATTTGAAGCGATGCCAGAGAAACTATGTTTGTTTTCTTTAAAATACTTTTCAACAGACAGTTTCACCATAAAGGTTCCACACCAAATAAAGATATTTTGCTAGAATGGCACATCAGTCAGAGCTATTCAGGAGCCTTTATTTGTAAAAGTGTAGGTAAGAATATGGCAAAAAGGTCAAAGAACATACATAATGTCTCCAATAGAGATTTTAATAACTCAGTGTAACCTGACAAACAGTCCACAGGTATTTGACTATCAAGGAATTTTATGAGTTTAACTTGTGGGTTTGAGCCATGAAGGATACAGATTAACAAGAAACAGCTTCCAGTAAAGATCTTAGGCCTGAATGCTTCGTTCCGGGTGATGGCATGGACTCTGAACGAGCAGTTGGCTAACTGAAGTTAAAAATTGATCGTAAGTGCAGCTTAAGCCCTATTGAAAACATTGCAAATGAGCTGAAAAGGAGGGTTTAAGTTAGGGGACTGTGAAGTACTGGTCAAAAGCTAACTTTTGTGTGTAAGGTCCAAACATCACCCAGTTGTAGTGGGCTTTGTTTGTTGTTGTTTGAGGCAGCCAGATTATCGTTTAAATGTTCCTACTATTTGATTTCCTAGTGTATGCTGGCATGTACACTAACAATGTCTCCAGGACCTTGGGAGATAAAACAACCAGAAAACATTGCAGATCCTTCATCATACTTAACAATGTGGACAAGTTCTTCTCTGCATAATAATTTTTCTTATTACACCAAAACCCACTTTGAATGTTTGAATATACCAAAACGTTATATTTTTGTACCAAAAATTTGACTACAGAACTCTCTTCTGGTCAACTAGATCGAGTAAACAGGTACATATGCTTGTGAAAGAAACATTTTAATTCTGGCAGGAATTTGAAATAATTTGTTGGCGTGGAGCTGAATCAATTTTTATTGCAACTTGGTGATGTCGAAGTTCTTCCTCATATTCACAACTGTGATCCTCTGAGAAAATTGTGTCTCTCTAACTGTCCTCTTTGGAGAGAAAATAAATATGTGTCCACTTCCAGACAGATTCACTACATCCCGTTAGTTTATCCTTTTAGCAATAAATATGGGCATTTTCAGGCGTTTGCTAATTTATCCTGTTACTATTACCTTTTTGTGAAGTGCTGTCTTGTTATTTATTTTTTAAATTGTTCTTGTCTCTCTGTGTCTTTGCAGTCATTACTTAAGCAATTTCCTCTGGGAACAATAAAGTTTTCTGATTCTGATTCTCCCTGTATATACCCCTATATATACCCCAACAAAACATATGGTGAATGTACATTAAGCTTTGGTTACATTTAGTTTATGAAAATATCTATGGCTGTAATTTTTGTAATTTTGTAATTTTTGGGAAAATAGGCATTTGTGCATTTTCTTAAAAAACAGACAAAATTTACTTCAGTTAGATATTGTTTTCTCGTATTCATTCAATGGAACCGAGATAATCAACACAAAAATATTTTCATGACCTTTTTGCTGGTATTTAAAAGGGCGCCATTAGATATTTAGGAATACTGACATTAGCTAACTTCAATAGATAAAAGAGGTACATTTGACAGCATTATGGCTTTAAGTTCTTTACAAAATAGGCTTTTATTATGAGCTGATGGAACAGGGCAAGCTGGTACATTGTTACTACTTCCGCACAGTCTCTAAGTATACCTTCGAAAATCTACCTTCAGCCTTGTGCTAACTAATACATTTGTCATGCTGTAGGATTTAGATTCAATCCATATATGTGATTTTGACTTTTGCCCTTGTGAGTGACTTCTCTTTTACCTGAATTTTAAATTGAACCATGTCTGAACCGAAAGGTATGAATGGAATACTGAAACAATACATGTTCTGTTGTTAAAACTACAGTACTGAGCCAAAGTAACAGATCACCTTTTGTTTATTTAATTTCCAGTTAAAAAAGCCATTACATACCACAGTTAGTTCTGACCTCGCAATGTAACTGGCTGAGGGGTGTTCTGTGAGTGCTGATAAATCCTGATTAAATTAGTCAAAAACAGATGAGAAGAAACTAATCTATGAGGTGGAGAAAAGTGAGCTGTATGACATTTTCTCTAATGTTTAAAAGGGCATTATAGTTTCAGTTTCAATTAGCATTTTTAATCTGACGTAGGCTACTTCATATGTTACATATATGTAAAATGTGTAGCTGGGTAGGCTCAGGCAAACAGGACAGACAGGGGCAGGGCATCAGACGATGCAGTTACAGTATCCCCCTTGAAGGATCATCACATGCAGGGAGGAAAGGATGCTGCTGTGCCCTAGTGCCAGGTGACCCACTGGGTGACTTGACCAAATGGGTGGCAACCTCTTGGACCTCTCAGCCACACCTGGTGGAATTTGGAAATTAGCTCCCCTCCTAAATGTTCCTGACCCGAAATGCTGGAGCACCCTCAGCCTCCAGTGCCACCAGGATAATGGGTTTGGTGTCTCCCCTGTCCAGCAGTGCCTGCATCATTGGCTTGAGCAGGTAGACATGAAACACAGGTAAGATACACATATGAGGAGGTAGACCTAACTTAAGATCCAAGGTGGACAGACACAAACACCTCTGCCAGTGGCTATGCATGCTCCAAACACTGGGAACATCAGTAGGTGTGAGATCCCATGGGCACCATAGGGGTTGACAAACAATACTGTATTGCAGACATCATGTCTTTCCCATCTAGGTCCTGGAACAATAAGATTCTAGTGGTTGGTGAGTACCAAGGAAAGTTGCTGGGCACCCTCCAAGCAGTGATGGCACTCCACTAGCCCTGCTTTGAAGGTGAGCAGGGGGGCATTTACATTTTTGTAAGGCATCATGTGGTACATGTAATGGCCAGAGGTTGTGCTGAATGCAGTCTTCCATTCATTGTCCACCCAAACACACACCAGGTTCTATACACTCTGCAGGTAAAGCTTAGTAAAATGGTCAGTCTTCTGAGTTTTTCAATGACTGACAGGATCAGCAGAAGTGGGTGTAAATACCTGCATTGATTGTGTTAAGCTCCCGTTGATGCAGGGTTGGAATCCACTAGCCTGCTAAAGAACCCCTGCCTGAGTGCCTCAACTCCATGCCCAGGTTTCAGGTTCTGACAACAAAGGCAACAAAACTTGCCCCTGAAAAGGTCCAGTGCCAGGCAGAAGCTTCAGTGCAGTCCCACAGCAAGAGAAACCAGGTCAATGACCCTAAAGACATTAAAGATCTCAGCCAGTGACAAATACAACAGGGAACGTTGTCGGGGAGGTGTGAATGGTGGCTTTCCATGGTTGTGGGGCATGAAGGAATGGGAGGATGGATACAGGACTGGGAGCAGCTGGGAACCTGGATAGAACCTTGTCAGCATTTCAGTCTAAGACTTGGTTATGTGGTTTAAACCATGGTAGGTCTAGGACCATTTGGTGTTGTCAGTGGCTTAAACTTGGTGGGTTCACAACGGTTTGGGGAGACAGAGAGCTGCATGGGTAGAGTAGTGTGGATGAAATGAGTGTTGTTGCCATCCAGGGCATTCACGGTGACTGGGTGGGCTAGTACAACAACTGGAATGGATATAGAAGAAACCAAGCCTTGGGAAACAAAATCTCCTTTCAGTGAGCACTGAGGGCACCACTGTCCTTCCTCGTCACAGTATGTACACTGCCTCGTGTTGTGCCAGTGGCATCTCTTCTAAGTTAACAGATGACAAGTCCCAAGTCAGAGTGGTCAAAGACTAAATGTCTAAAAAGTCTAAAAGTGACGGAAGATCCCGGGAAATTTGAAAACCAGATGGCCAAGGCCCAGTCCTGTGCTTGGCATGAAAGCTGCTGTATAATGGTAGAAATCTGCTGGGCAGGATACTCTGCAAAGTAGAGCAAATATGCCAGCAGCAAGTTCTGCCAGCCTGCAGGATCCCCCAAAAGGAACTGGGGTCTGGAGAGAGTGGCAGTGTTGATAGAACTAATAGCAGAGGAACTGCTGCTGCATTGAGGATGGTCTATCTGTCATGATTGCTGTGAGTGTGTAGGCAGAAGACACATGTGCAGGGTTTAAAGTGATGATTTTTAATGAACACACAGGAAGGATACCACTGGGGCTCTGACTCACACTACAAACAGTTTGCACACAGTTCAGGCAGGTTAAATGCTATTTGGGCCAGATACAGAGTTTATACGGATGAAGCCTTTCCAGTATCCTCTAGGAGGTGCATAGAACGAACTCCTGTCAACTAAGATCATTGTGAATCAATCACAGAGAGTCTCAGCAGATAGCAAACATCCACGTTTCTAATAATGGGGATGTGCAAGACAGGCAGAGCAGAAACCAGAGATCAGAATTGAGAAATTACAAACACAACCAAACACACTTACAATAGTTGTGGGGGTATGAGGGTGGGTGGAAAGGTAAAATCCAGGTCGACCGGCTTTAAAAAAGGAAGAGGAAACAAGGGGCAGGTGAAAATGGGTACACAGGATAAACCAACACAGGAAATACAAAGGGGGTGCCAAGGGTGTCAGGCAAAGCTGTAAAGTACACCCTCCAGGATTGTCACATGGAGGTGGACCAGGAAGCCGGTGCATATGGGCTGGGGGAGACAAGGCCTTTAGAGAAACCAGTTCTCTAAAGCTTCTAGCTGGTGAGTTTTTTTTGACTTGACGTTTTAGATGTGTCCAATATAAGTTAGATATATAAGTTCTTGAAATGTGATTCTTTAGATGTTAAAATGTGTCAAATGGTTGCAAACAAATAAAATGTATCACATCAACACAACTGTTATCTTTAATTTTCTTTTATTTGGCAAGAGCTATGTTGATGTACATGAACACATTTAATTTTTGTGCTTCTGTCTAAAACATTTAATTTAATTTAATTTCATAATTACTTTTTTTCAGTGTAGCTGCCATGCAAATGTGCCTCTAAAGTGGAAAAGGAAGAGATTTTTTAGATTAGGTACAAAATACCCCGCTTTCATATGGGACATAAGGAAAATAAGAAAAAAAGGAGATTACAAAAAAGTGTGACAACCAGCTCAACTCAACACAGCTATGGGGGAGCTATGAACAAGAACTTTCTGTTTGCTGAACTATTTATAGGAATCAGTGTGGAAAGTATATTTACAAACCATTGCCTTTCATGGTGTACCAAACAGTCTGTGTCTTGCATTATCTTAGATTCTTGTTGCTGATAGTTTTGTACTTTGCCTTTAGCCTTGCCTGTTGGTTTTTTACTCTTTTGACAATAGGTTGGATATGTTTAGATCATGTGTTTTGTCTTGCTCTTCTGCTATTGTTAGTCCCTGTTCTACCTGGACTGCATTAAGGATTACAAACTTGGATCATCTCTGTTATCACAGTTTGGCAATGATTGAACATGTTCTGTTTTTGAATGTCTCGTTATCCCATTAAACTCTTAATTGAGTCCTTCCCCAGCTCATCATTACAACAGGTTAGTGAAAAAGAGGCTCCTAATAATTGTAGGCACTAAAAGACCACCAAATTGTGCATAAGTTTTTATGGTTGAAAAAATTGAGAAAATCAAGCTTTACTTTTGCTTTAAATCATCTAAAAATCATGTTTGTGTCTATCTAACTTGAGGACAAGTTGTGATGTGGCTCGTTCAAGAAGCCATTCAGTGGCTCTAGAACACTAGAACAGTTTTACAGACGTAACCCTAACCCTAACCCTAACTTTGAGACTTTAAGAGAAGCAAGGAAAAATATCATGGCTGAAAAACTGAAAGCAAGAAAAGCATGAAAATTTGTAATAAATGGAATGAGCGGTTTCGTTAAAGGCTTAAAAATGTTGATGCTCTATTTAATTGAATAATTTAACTTTTGAATAATTTAAATATGAATGTGTCTGAGTTGTAAAAGGGGTTCAGTTTGTATATCAACACTTCGATTTCCAGCAGATTACCACCATTATACAAGGGCTTTCAGTTTAAACACAGGACTAGACATAATTTTGACTGGAAATTAGACATCATTTCTGACACTTTTGTACTTTTTATTTCATACAATAATGAATAAAAACATTTAGCAAAACCATGCATAAAGAGTAATATCTTTATTGCATTACACCATTCTTGGGTGTAAGTCCTTTACAGTAAAAAATCATCAGAAGAGTAGGTGTGGGGCAGATTACTGGCCCAGAGAAGTGTTGTGAGAACAACAGTAACAAGAAACACTGCAAGCCCCAGGTAAAAGACAATGCCAGGAGCAAGAGATAAAACTCATGGGAACTAAAGACTAGCCTAGAGGGTGACATTTGTACTGGAATCCTCACAGGATGCTTAGGATTCCTTGGAGTCCAGGTGACAAACAAATGTCTTCTCACAAAATACAACACAGGGTGAGAAATGTTTTAAAGGACAGGGGAGTGAAGGGAAACAAATGGGAAGATAGGGTGTCCAGGGTTCAGACAGCACAAATATATTGAATGGCTCTTTGCTCTGTTAAGTGTCTACTCACGAACTGACTCCCTTTGGCAGCTCAGACACATTCATGGAAACGGGTAAATCACTGACTTTGACATATATTTGTGTCAACATACTTATGTTTACAAAATATTCTTGTATCATTTTAGCCTCATAAACTCAATTTAAGCTGAATAAGCATAAAGCAAGCTCCCATATTCAGGAACATGTTAGTGGAATGATATGAAAACAATATTTTGCAACAGAACCGTTAAACATGTGAATAATATACAGAAACAATATTCTGTTTAATAAATGATATACAGTGGTAGTACAAAACAATCACTGGGGCACTTGTCAGGATGGAGGGAAAAACAGATGGGGCAAAATACCATCAAACTCTTGAGGAACACCTGCTGCCCTCTAACAGAAAGTTGTCAGTGGGATGAAATGTTACCCTCTAACATGACAATAAGCGAAAGGACACAGTAAAACTGACCACACTGAAGGAGAAAAAGGTGAATGTCCTTACATAGCCTAGTCAGGACCCAGATTTAAACCCTATTAAAAATCTGGAATGACTTGAAGATTGCAGTCCAATGGTCACTAATGGTGACTGAGTTTGAACAGTTCTGTAAAGAAGAGTGGAAAATACTGCACAGTCTAGATGTGCAAAGTTGTTAGGGAAGTACCCAAACAGACACAAGGCAGTAATTAAAGAAAAAGGTGGTTCCAAGTAATGAAACAGGGAGTGATTCTTTATCCATCTGAGTCTGATTCTGATTTATATTATTCTTATTTTCTGAACTGTTGTTATCATATCTTTCACTTGGATATTGCAATGAGTTAATGCAGCTGAAGTGTGTGTTTATTTCAGGTTACAATGCAAATCAAACGTAAATATTTTGAAGGGGGTGATTTAAACCCATTGTATGACTGCATCACTGCTTCATATGTAATTCTGCAGTGTTTTGGACAACAAGGACAACAGTGCAAACTTACCCACAGAAAATCTAAGAAGCTGTCCAATAACACTGAAAAAAAGTGTTGCATCAAATTTAATTGATTTACATGTGCATATACTTTGCACATTTGTCAATACAAATTTAGTTAATCAAATAAATCTAGTGCACTACTTGTTCATCACTTATACACATATTACTTTCATAGTGTGTACTGAATACAATTTGCAACTATTCACTACCATTTGTAACTAACCTTAACATAAACCCAGCCACTATAAAAGATTTTTCTATAAAAATACTGTAGCCAGGTCACTTACAACAGATAAGTCAATCATGCTGGGTTAGCACTGAGTGATTGAGGAAAGGGAGTCAGTTTGCTATCTTGGATCAAGTTTGTGATATCCTGATGACAGAACTAGCTCTTAGACAACTGTGCTATGTAAAGGTTTACTTAGTGATTGTATTTAAATTTGAATTTGAACTTCTTATAACATGCTAAGAAATAATATCTTTGTCTGACATTTTGTTCATTTACTATATACAGTGTAATTACCTTAACTTGTTTAATTTACACAGCTGGTTAATTGGTAAATGAAAGCAACAACAAAAAATGTAAGGAAAAGAGAGTTAAGATACATAGAAGAAATGGTGTTTAAATATGTCAAGTGTTAGATCAACTCAATTCTTAGCAACAGAAGTAAATCAACTGCCTACAATAAAACACATTTTGTTCCTGTGGAACCACTTGACATAACAGAAGTATGAGCTGTGTTTTCAGTGTAGAACATCTTAAATGTCCTGAGTGAACATTGAAGGACTGCAAGCATAAGGTTCCTTTTGATTTTCATCCTCTTCTTCCAAAAGTTTCTCCAAAGCTAGGGTGCCCTCTGACGCTGGGGTGGGCTCCACCTGCTGTGGCTCTGGTTCTGGCAAAGGCAGAGGCACAGTGGGCAGTGACACCGGCAGAAACTGGGGAGTTGCAAGGGGTTGTGGACAGGGTGGCCGCTGCATGACTGGCCCAGACAGTGTGGACAAGGGCTGGGCCCATGGAATGTATGCTAGTGAGCTGTCAGGAACATCCACCTGAGGCAGGGCTGAGCTGGAGGGGCTTATGGTCTGGAACAGATATACGAATAAGCATTAAGGAGGCGGAGATAGAGATAAGGATTTTCAGTTAACACTTGCCAGGTATTTCTAGTAGCAAGTTCACCCTCAGGTTGTGGCTTACCCCGAGGTTGGTGAACAGAGGAGTGTGTGTCAGAGTCAGCATGGAGGATGGGCCCACCACCGTGTAGCTGGGACACATAGGCTGTACATACATGTCTGTGGTGAGGGAGGGTAATGTGGTAATGGTAGGGTCATGGTGGAGATACTCTGAAGGAGTCCAGTGACCTAGTGGCTGAAAAGCAGCTGAACCACTGGGTTGGGTGACCCAGCCTGGACACAGGGCTCCAACATCCACTGTTGACTCATTCAGAGCTGTCTGGTTGGTCCCAGGGTGACCAGAGGATCCTTCAGAGATGTATTATAGCATGAGACAAAACATCTACATTCTTAGTAACAAAGTTTCTTCAGTAGTTCTTGTCTGGAGCATACCAACCTTTTACTTGGTATGGAACACCTACATTATGTGGATAACTTTGTGAAGTTTTTTTTTCCACATTCGCCTGTTTTATTTACTAACATGTCTGTGGCAATGCTCCAAAAACATTTCCTAGCACTTTGATTTTTAAGTGAAGCAGAGGTTAACAATGAATTTTAAAATCACTCACCGACATGTGCATACGATGGCAAGGAGTTGTTGGGAATCACCACCTGTTGAGCAATGTAGGAAAAAAATAACTGTGAATGGCCAACCTTGTACTTTAACCTTGTACTTTCAAGGAAACCAAAAATGGAACCTTTCTTGGTTTTTTTTCAAATATGAAAGTGCTGATTATCTGATGCTGCAGTTTTGTTTTGGTTTACCAGGTTTTGCACAGTTGTTAGGAGTCTCCCTTAGAGATAAATTTGTTTATATCTCCAAAGGGTCACAAGCATTAATAGAGTAATTAGATTTTTTAGATTTTATGTTTTTCTTTTGTGATGTTGAGCTTTGCAAACCACCTGAAATGGTGCAGTAAAATTTGCAGGATTGCACTTTTTCCCATATTTTTTCAAGTTTGTAAGAAAAGAATGGCAGCAGGGGACCACAAAAGTAAACGGTAGACAAATGTGTAAATGTGTTGAACTACTTAATTGTCTATTTGCCTGGAAATTTAATAAATGAAAGGATGGACTTCTGGGGCTTCTCTAGTCTAAGACAATCAGACATGAGATTTGGGAGACATGTGATTGGGGAGACATGTGATTGGGGAGCTGACTGGGAACACCAAACTCTCAACAAAACATCTGTTGCTCACCCTGCTCAAAAGACTAATGTAAGTTTATATTGCAAAACAATTACCAGTCCTGCCAAATAAAATAGTGTCGCTTTGTGTTCATAACAGTGTGTTAATGATGATTTGGTGTCAGAAGCAACAGTCGGTACAGTTTTGTCCTAGGTGGAACGAAGCCACTAGAAACATCAGCAGTACACCAAAAACAAACCTTTGGGGGCCACTGTTTTGTACATGTATTGTACAAATACAGGTAGGTGAAAAATATTAAACAAAAATTATAAATACATTAGTACAAAGTACAAAAGAATAAAAATATTGGGACACATCTGTTTTTCTCAGTTTGGGCCCCTTACTTCCAGTGAAGAGCAATCTTAATATTTCAGCATACCAAGACATTTTGGACAACACCATGCTTTCACCTTTGTGGACACAGTTTGGGGAAGAACCTTTTCTATTGCAGCATGGCTGTGTCCCAGTGCACAAGACAAGATCCATAAAGACGTGGTTGGATCAGTTCAGTGTGAAAGACCCACACAGAGCCCTGACCTAGACCCCATCCAACATCTTTGGGATGAACTGTAATGGAGATTGTAAGACAGGCCTTCTTGTCCAACATCAGTGCCTGACCTCATAAATGCTCTACAGGATAAATGGGGACAAATTCCCCTAGAAACACTCAAAATAGCTGCAAAAGGGGGACCAACTCCATATTAAAGTCTGTGTGTTTGAATGCAATATCATTAAAGTCCCTGTTGGTGTAATGGTCAGGCACCTCAATACTTTTGTCCATAAAGTGTACTTCATGATACAATTGACATGTCCTACCATGTTCTGAGGTGTGTGTAAAAATGCTGAGCATTATGGTAACATGGTAAAAAAAAAAATTGAAACAGAATTCATTATTGGGGCAGGGATAGCAGGAGCTGCAGTTACAATAACTGCTCAGCTAGCTGCTGTTTCAATAGTAACACTGACAACAAGGAATGATCACAATGTTATGGATAAGAATGAAAATGTCGTGTTCAATCAGTAGATCACAGAAGTAATGCTGGCAATCAGTGGCAAAGGTGTGAAAACATTGAACACATGGCACAAAATTTACATGTAAATATCAATTATTTACAGTGTAACTGCTTCATCATCTTTTTCTTACAATACCTTTCACTGGAAGCGAAGCCGTTCCCTGATCATCATAAATATTTTAATGTGGAGTCTAGGATGCCAACTTCTGCCATTGTCCAAGGGGATTTTACCCTTTTACAACATTTCAGGATCGTTGCACTTGATGTCTCTTTTTGAAGGTGAATACTTTCCTTTTGGCAGAGACACAAATCTCCTCTTTGAGAAACAGGCAGAATAATAAGAACCAGTCAAAGTAAGATGAGCCTGGAAAGAGGCTGGGATTGAAAATGTAGAAAAAGACGATTTAACTCTGACTTTTCATTTAGACCTCATATGGCTGGTGTCAAGTACTAGGTCAGAATGTATTTATGTTTTCATGGGTTGTCAGGTATAATTATGAGGTTGGTAGGCAAGCTCTTTGGCAAGACCTGCTGAGTGATTTGCATAGGCTCGATGCCCTGGGGCAATTTGGGGGAATGGTTTAACTGTCATGGAAAAACACCTGGATTATATACGGACAAAATCCCCTTGGAGTTTGGTTGGCTCATCGGCTACCTTCCTTTAATTATTCTTCACTTAACCAAGCCTGTGTCCAGCCATGACCCAAACTTGGCTTGTCTCAGAGAGTGCAAACATGAATAAAAATGGTCCTTTGTCCACCTCACTTCTTTAAGCCCGCTAGATAAAATAGTCAATCTGACACTGAACAAACATTTATTCTTTATCATGTGAACGTATTGTAATCTGCTGATTATCAGACACAGGCCCATCCTCTTTCATATCTTTAAATGCCTTCACCTTTGTTGATGATATGAGAGCAGGCAATTTGATAAGATACTGAAACATGTGGGGACTTGCAGTAACAGAATGGGAAAGGGGAAAAAAATACTGTAAGGCATAATGAATACTTTGTGTGCAAATGTGTGAGTGGTGGGTGTGTTGGCGTGTGGATAAATAAATAAATAAATAAATAAATAAATATGTGTGTGTGTGTGTGTGTGT
>JBBJLS010024156.1:0-14922 GCA_037577275.1 Bryconaethiops microstoma
TTCCGAATAATCGCACCAACAGTTGTCACCTTGTCACCAAGCTTCTTGCTGATGGTCTTGTAACCCATTCCAGCCTCATGCAGGTCTACAATCTTGTCCCTGACGTCCTTTGACAGCTCTTTGGTCTTGCCCATGGTGCTGGAGAGGTTGGAATGGAAGAAACTGATTCTGTGGACAGGTGTGCTTTATACACATAACGAGTTAAGATCAGGAATATCTGTATGGATTGATGGATTGATTGTAACCTGTGTGCAACATGGGCACACAGCCAGTCTGTGGGAGCCAAAGGTTTGGCTGGATATTCTGTCTCTCTCCGTAAAAATAAAACTACCTCATGAATTAGAGACTCTTCATTTTTTTTTTGTAAGTCAGCAAAGCGCTCGAGTTTTGTCGAGAATTTCTGTCTGTTTGGGCTCTGTGTTCCAGCAGACTGCTTTGACCTGGGAGGACGGCTGTCTCCGCCTCTATCCTACTGCCGTGGAATGCAAACTGCTCCAGTTTGGACTGAATGAATGGGAGAGAAGCGGCGTTGAAGCGGTCATTGTTTTATAATTCCTTTAGTGCTAAAATAACAGTGCAAATTCCATAAAGACAGCACTAGCAGGAATCACAATTATTGTCACTGTCGTATTCAGGTAACACAAGAGGCCTCTGCTTTATTTATGCTATAGCTAAAGATGCTGCATAATTAAGATCTTTGTTTTTATATGCAAGTTTCATCTCAGCAACTTGATTTTAACTTCACATGGACATCAATGGGGCTTGAATTGTGCCAATCATGAACACATTCATGCCTCAGTGAAGGTGTTGACGGGACTATGTGAAGCCTACATTGTTATTGGTGTGCACAATCTTGTTATTGTGTTGTAGTTTTGGATTAGAAAGGAGGACGAATGCACTGTTGTTAGCAATAAGATCATGTCAAGACACTGTGGGACATGTGTGCAGTTTGGTAGCTTTCCAATGAACACTCACAGAGAGTGATTTAAATAAGGCAGCCTGCAGTCAAATTCCTGAGTGATTGCTGTTTAACCGCATTACCAATGCTCAGCACAGAGTCATTCATATGCTCAGAAAGCAGATGATCAGGATCTACCTTCAGGTACTGCTGAACAGTTGTGATCTCTTTAATCAGTGCCGCTTTTTTTTAAGCCTCTGTCATCATTCCCGAAAACAGATCCCCTGCCTGACTAAAATCCAGGTACCCTTAACTCTGTCATCAGTGAGTGCTTTGAGGTACCTGCCTCCACCCCTCTTACTGAAAACAGTATTTTGAATATATGGAATGGTGTATTTTACTTTAAATTATATTTTATGTTGTTTTTTGTGTCTGTACAGTCATGGCATGCACAGTTTCCTCCAAAATCTATAAATCTTTCTCATTCTTATTCTGATGATGACTGTTCGCCACATCAGCAGGATCTTATGAATAAGTGTATGTCTGCAGTCACACATTGTAACCAGCTGGACAGACAGGTGACTAATCAACAGACATCATTAATCTGCAGAGGATTTTAGCTGAAATATTAGTTTTGTTTAAGCTGAAATTCACATATGTAGTGTTAAATTCAGCATGGGGAAATTCCGTAAAGACAGTTCTAGCAGGAATCACAATTACTGTCACTGTTGTAGTCAAATAACACAAGAGACCTCAGCAATCATTATGCAAAGGCTAAAGAGGCTGCTTAAGTAAGATCTTTGGCGTTTTAAAAATCTTTCTGACATGCAAGTTTCATCTCAGCTGCTTGATTTTAACTTCATATGGGCATCAATGGGGCTTGAATTGTGCTGGTCATGAACACATTCATGCTTCAGTGAACTCACTTTTGTTGATGATAATTGCCAAATGCGAAATCTACAGCTTTCTGGCTACACCCTGTTCACTCAATACAGAGTCATCCAGAAGGCAGATGATTACGAAGGTGGCTGGCCCTCATGGGGTCTCAGCTTCAACCTTCAGGTACTGCTGAACAGCTGTGATCACTTTAATCAGTGCTGTGGTGTCTCTACCTGTTTCAAATCTCTGTCATGATTCCAAGATGACAGATCTCCTGCCTGGCTACAAACCAGGTGCCCTAAACTCTGTCATCAATAAGTGCTTTGAGATGCCTGCATAAAACTCAGGCACCCCTGTAGGTTTATAAACCTGTTGTCTTTGTATCACATGCTGCACCATCTGCTCATTATCAGACTGTAATAAAAGGTGGGGACTAAGATAACCTGCCAGTCAGAGTTTTAAGAAAGTGCTCAAGTCCAGACACTTATAGACCACAGGGAATGTGCAGCAGAAGTATATTCTATGTCAAACGAGGTTTGAACAGTGACGAAAGGTTGAGTGGAAGAGCTTTGGCACAAGCAAAGCAAGTGCATTGCCACTGCGCACCCAAGCTGGAATATGTATGGTGGTTCAGCAGAAATGGCCAAGAGGAAACAATCTGGCAGACCTAGACAGGGCAGACAGAAAGGGTCTCTTCTGAGAAAAAGACCCTTTGTGTGAAAGTGTGCTGTGTGTGTTTTTGAGAGACAGGCATGAAGAGGGTGGTCAAGGGGAGCACTAAGGATGGGTGGGGAAACACCTGAACGCAAAAAGTAGCAGAAGAATGAATAATCTTCGGGTGGTAGCAGCCCAGTGGGTAAAACACTTGGGTGTGAACCCGATGACCACAAAGTTGCAGGTTCATTCCCCCCACCTTTTACCGTTGTGTCCTTGAGCAAGACACTTAACCTTCAGTTGCTCCACATTGGTTATGTATCAAAACTTTTAAACCACTGATTAAGAAACCTAATCTTTATCTGTGGGTGTTGTGAAATTGTGTACAGACCAAATTTCAATTGTCTGTTGTGATAGCATCAGTTGTAAAAAGTACTCTATAAATAATTTGATTTTGACTCAAGTCTCTTCCTCTTTAAACAGCACTTTGGTCTTTAATATATATTCCAGTTGATTAGGTGCGACCCTGCAGTGCTACAACTTTTCATGAAATGAAACATTTTCTAGAAGGTATTACAGTAAGAAAACTGTGTGAGTTCAGCAAAACTCTAATTAGGGACAAACTCAAGGCTGAAAAATTGTGTTAGGCTTGCCAGAAGAAAGCCACAGCTGTCATCAAAATTCAAATGTAAGCATTCTGGACAGTTCTTGTATATAATTTACATATTTTTTGCCTTTTTTTTTTAAACTTTCAGTTCATTATTATCAGGGTTGACCTATTCTTGGACAAACTGAGATATCCATGGGAATGTAGGGGGAACTAATGCACTTGTCAACAAGCCTGACATCCAAATAAGTTGACTTGGTTGAAGACTCCCCTAAAAACTCCAGTGAAGCATGGGGAATTGCTTTGCATGTGCATGGAACACATGCTATGGAAACATTACCATTTGAAAGGGAAAAACAGTTCCATTAGCCAACAATAGTGTTTCCCTTGATAGTTTCCCACCCATAGGACTAATAAAGGATCTTATCTTGTTTTGTGTTGTACTGAACTACATTATGATTTAGCCTGTTACATGACATCACTGGTCTCAGTGTCTCTCTTCCCTATTTTTATTGTTTATATCAGCATAATTTTCACTATTAAATTTCATACCTTAAACAGTGCAACTGAAGGTCTACCTCTTTGGCCCCAGCTTAGCTTTATCACATTTCCCCTGTTTCTCCATGCAAATAAAGCAGGCGCACACACAGAATTCCATGCTTGATACTTTTTATTTATTTAAACAGAAAGAAAACCAGGCTCGAGGGCCAGAAAACCAAAACTGTTGCAAAACCAAAAGGAGAGAGGAGACACACAAACCAGGGCTAGCATGATGGTTGACCGACAACTAATGTCGGTCCATAATTAACTTAAATACATGCACCGGTTTCTCCTGAGCACACTGGCAGCTGAAACAAACAATTACTTAACTCAAACCCGGTGTGCTCAGGAATATACAAAACTAAACCCCTGGCAGCCTCTAGCGGCCACCCACGGTCACTGTCCCCAGAACTGACAAGCTTTTGGAACACAGCTATTCCATTTATTTTTTAAGTAATATTGTCTATTGTTTATTTGATATTTTTTTACACTAGCATGAAGAAAAATGTCATGTTCTAGAGATTTTGATTTTCAGATTTATTCGCCTTCAGTAATGTGAGGGAAAAGGGCTAAACATATCAGGTTATCAGCCTCTATCAGAAAATCCTGTACTGAAAATATGAAATAAGAAGCAACAAAATTATTCAGTAAATTGGTAGATAGGGTAGACTGTGGTGAGATGTTTCATCTGGTTATAAATGATTGCTATCTCCTGAAATTATTTATTAAAATATAATGAAACATATTTCCTGAGTATTCTCTTCTCTGTAATTCAAAAATGGCAGACAAAACAAACAAAAAAAACCCAGATAACATTATCATATTTGCATTCGTCTGTATTGTAATTAAAATATGAACCCAAGGTAAATGTTGCTCTGCACTTTCTTATCATCAATAGGCTAGCTAGCTTGATTTTGCAATGTGGACCTTTAGAACCCAGTTTAACAGATGAAGCTTATTACTGGCACACGCACCAGTCACGTGGCGTCTAGCAGGCACAGGAAATGACTCGCGTCCCAGGGTATATAAACAGGAAGAAGGTACCTCTTTGCACTCAGTCATTTGGGTCCCATGCTGGCTTACTCCACGCCTTCCTCATGCGGTACCATGAGTACTCTAGTTCCTCGGAACTCTTTATATACCTTCCTGTGTGCAGGTGGGAACTTTAGGTCCCTGGGGGGGATCTCTTCCCTTTAGTTGGAGCGTTCTCAGAACAAGGTGCATGACTAACCAGCTCTTTCATGTGTATCCGTGACTGGGCTCTTCCATCACGCTACACTGGGCAACCTGTCAGTTCATTTCTTGTCTCTCTCCGTGACAATTACAGTTTCATTATATTCAGTTCCTCCAAGCTTACTTCAAGAGAT
The DNA here is from genome assembly GCA_037577275.1 of Bryconaethiops microstoma. NCBI lineage: Eukaryota > Metazoa > Chordata > Actinopteri > Characiformes > Alestidae > Bryconaethiops > Bryconaethiops microstoma. The sequence continues at coordinate 4,946 of JBBJLS010024156.1, forward strand.
CAAGTCTTTTTTAGTAATAATAAACTCCTCTCCTACCCTTTGATTCCTATCAAAGCTTTGAAACCAGCAGTTTTTTAACCACTGATCAACAAAACAAATCTCACATCATGTCAGCTATCAAATTACATAACTATTTCTAATGTACAGTTGCAAAATTTGACTTGACTAAGCTTGACTCTGGTCTCTTCTAAAGACCGTCCTCTTTAAACAATACTAGATTTATGTGATTGAAATATCTGGCAACAATAAACAGTCCATTTGGGTGTGGGTTCTGGAGCTCACTGATGGCTCTGTACATTTTGACGAGCATGTTGTTAGTGTTAATGCTGGGTTGGATGAGCACAGTTTTCAATTTCCATGGTAAATAAAATGGTCTACATCTAACAGTCAAAATCTCCAGTAGCAATGAACAGTAACTAGAGATTAGTTACTGTACAGCATTCATACACTAGTCAATGTTGATTTTCAACAATAAACACATGAATTATTAAAAATAATAATGTCAGTGAAGGAACTACATATTCCATATACTGGAACAAAAGATGAATGGGAAAACAAAATCTCAACAACACCTATTATTATAAACACATGGCAAATGATTAGGCGTAACTTTTCATGAACTGAAGCATTTTCTCCAAGGATTACAGCTGGAACACTGCAGAGGTTTGCCAAAACTATAATTATGTACAAACTTAATGCAGAAAAATTATGTGTTATGCTTGCCAGAAGAAAGTCACAAATATTATCAAAACAAAAATGTAAGCATCCTTGACAACTCAACATTTTCTGATCCAATAAGACAAAAATTTACTTTTTGATTGTGAGTACCAGACATGGGTTTGGCAGAAAGAGGTAATGCAGGAAGAACCTCATCTTCAGTATGAAGATGTAATGTCATGAGGCTGTTCAAAGTCCTCTTGCATCAAAGATTACATTGAGTACCAGGACACTGTACATAAAAATCTGGGTTCCTATCCCACGAACCTAAACCTGGACCAATGCTGGGTGCCCCCAGCAGGACAATAATCCAATGTATACTTCCAGCTACACACAAACATTGACTGACCACAGAATCAAGCCATTACAGTGACCATCCCAGTCCTCTGATTATTATGAAATGCCAATATTAGTGCCTTATGCTATACTGGAGTGCCCTGTCTTTGAGAGAGAGAACACTGTATTTCTGGTGTTAACTCCTCTTTGTTTGGCATGCCTGCATGCTGCTAATGCTAATTAGATAGAACAAAGCACAGAGAGATCATCCAGGAGATTTCCTTGGAGAAATGGTGAAATGGTGTGTTTGGGCACGTGTAGCATTGCAGGAGAAACACTGAAATTGCGTCAGGCAAGAGATTATCCTGAACTGGGACCAAGGACTACTTGTATAGATGACCTGCAGCTGTGAGACTTGTTAATGTATGTAATGACATGTACCGACATTTGAAAACAAAGAATTCTGCAATACTCAACACACTACAGTGTTATGACTGACACTCTATATACTGTCACTGCATTTTATTGATAAAGATTTTTTTTTGTCTTAGTGTTCCATTAGTCTGAGCATCTTCACGGTGCACTAAAACAGATTGCAATGCTATACATTTATACAGCCTGGCCCAACAAACATCTTGAGGAAACCAAATACATTTTGCCATAGAGACAATCAAAAAATCCAATTTTCCATTATTCCACAATATTCCATAAAATTCAATTGTTCCAATAGTACCATTATATAAAGATAATTTTTTTTCTGTTAAAATCTCTGAAATGTATAACCACTAAAACATTACTGCTATTAAAATGAGATTCTGAGCAGAGCTTGTATTATATAATACATGAAAATATAAATCAATATGAATATTATATTTGTACATTGACTTTGTCTCAATTCCATAGACAGATCACAGATAGTTTTTTTGTTTTCCCATGCTGGCAAACATACACTGATTAATATACACTGACTAATATACATCAATAAGACAAAACGGTAGGTAGGTTTTTTAGGTACACTATAACCACTGATGGCATCTGGTGGATGAGATACGTAAGACAGCAAATGTACAGTCAGTTCTTGAAGCTGATGTGTTGGAAACAGGAAAAATGAGCAAGCGGAAGGATCTCAAAGAGTTTGAAATGGGTCAAATTACGATGGCTAGATAACATGAAAATATCATTTCCCACATTTAGCATTTTTTTGTTTTTCCCAGGCTGAAAAACATGAAAATGAGAAGTCTGCCTTCACATGAAGTGACAATGCTGTGCTGAGAACACCAAGGGCCAAACTGTCCAGGGCCATTAGAGCAGCGAAGCTTCCCCACGGCCAGAAAATTCACAGCTTCAAGGACATCACCAACTAGAGGGCATCTCCACCTGCCTGTGATGGTTAGGCCCCCTTCCAGTTGTGCTGAACCACATGAACATGCATGGTTTGAAACCCTAAAGGACATGGCAGTGAGGAAGACTACCCCACCTCCCAATGACCGGGTGCTTTGTCTGACCATGACTGATGTGAGAAAAACTGCTTAGAGTCAACCCACAGAAAGCTGCTGGACCAGACAAAAATTCCTGGTTGTGTGCTCAGAGCATGTGCAGACCAGCTGACAGATGTTCTCACAGACATATTCAATATCTCTCTGAGCACCACTGTCCTTCCAGCGTGCTTCAAAGCCACCACCATTATCCTTGTGCCGAAGAAGTCATCAGTGTCCAACCTCAATGACTCTCATCCCATAGCGCTCACATCTATGATCAAGAAGTGCTTCGAGAGACTTGTCATGAGGCACATCAAATCACAACTGCCATCCTCACTGGACCCACTGCAGTTTGCATATCATCCCAACTATTCTACAGATGATGCCATCACCACCACCTTACACTTGGCCCTTACCCATCTGGACAAAAGGGACACTTAAGTGAGAATGCTGTTTGTAGACTTCAGTTTAGCATTAAGCACCATCATTCCTCAGCATCTGATTGGGAAGCTGAGGCTGCTGGGCCTAAAGACCTCACTCTGCAAATGGATCCTGGACTTTCTGACTGGGAGACCTCAGTCAGCCAGGATCAAGAGCAACATCTCCAGCACCACCATGCTGAACACAGGGACCCCGCAGGGCTGTGTGCTCAGCCTTCTGCTTTTCACGCTGCTAACCCACGACTGTGCAGCAATGCACAGCTTGAACCACATCAAGTTTCCTGATGACACAACTGTGGTAGGTTTGATGAGGCAGCATACAGAGAGAAGGTGGAATGGCTGACAGACTGGTGCAGAGCCAACAGCCTGTCCCTAAATGTAAATAAAACAAAAGAGATGGTTGTTGACATAAGGAGGGTGCATCTGAGATCCTCTATGGAGATCGTCCAGAGCACCAAGTTCCTTGGTATCCACATCACAAAGAACCTCAAACGGACCAGTTCCATTACAAAGAAAGCCCAACAGCGTCTCTACTTCCTGCGGAGACTGAGGAGAATGCACCTTCCACCCCCAATCCTCACCGTGTTCTATAGAGGGACCAAAGAGCATTCTCTGCAGCTGTATCACAGCCTGGTATGGGAATTGTGACGTTTCAGATCTCAAGATCCTACAGAGGTTTGTGAGGACCCAAGAAAATCAGACATTTACTTTACATGCTGCATCCGCAAAGCCACCAGGATGACCCCACTCACCCCTCCCACACTCTCTTCTCCCTCCTCCCATCAAGCAAAAGGTTCTGTAGCATACAGGCTTCCGCTGCCAGAATAGGGACCAGTTTCTTCCCTCAGGCCATCAGACTCCTCAACCAGAACTGAAACCAAAAACTGTCTGCACTTGTGGTGTTCTGTTTTGTTCTGTTCTGCTCTTGTATTGCACTATAGTCCTGGAGGCACGTTGTTTCATTCCACTGTGTGATGTGTGTATATGGTCCAAATGACTATAAAACCTACATTTTAAACACTGGCTGATGTACTGGTTACAGGGTCACTGAAAGTTCCCTGATGTCAAGTCAATTCAAGTCAAGTAGGTTTTATTGTCCTTTCAACCTTATAGACACAGTATTGCAGGACCATGGTGCAGCACAAGAACAGAAACAGAAACACCACAAGACCACAAGTGCAGACAGGATGAAAGAGAGTGCAAACACAAGAGCAGCAATGCAACTGGACAAGACAACATTTAGTACAATCAACAATACCTACAGTACAAGTGTGAATGAATACAGTATTATGACAGATGCTGTATTCTAGTAGCAGAGAGGTACATGTGCAAAATTGCAGAACAGAGGTAGAGAGAAACAAATGTAATTGTGCAAATATAGCAGCAGCAGTTTATTTTTTGGTTCTGGCTGAGGAGTCTGATGGCCTGAGGGAAGAAACTGTTTCTCATTCTAGCAGTGGACACACACTGTCTCATTAATCCTAAATGCCAAATAAATATCAACAACACTAATCCAAACATCATGACAGGAGACCTAACAAAAACAGGAGATCAAACAAAACAATCTACATGAAAAATTCTAATCAGGTTTCTGCCCTGCCCACAGCACTGAAACAGCTCTGCTAAGAGTAACAAATGACCTTCATATGGCAGCGGATACTGTCTCTCCCTTTCTCCTTGTTCACCTAGACCTGTCTGCTGCATTTGATACAAGTTGACCATACCATACTCCTACACTGACTGCACCATACCACTTCCTTTAACTGGTTCAAGTCATATCTCACAAATTGAACAGAATACATCTCCCTTGGACACTCCAGATCACATCCATACACAGTCACCTGTGGGGTCAATCAAAGGTTTGTCCTTGTCCCCATCCTCTTTATCCTCTACCTCCTGCCCCTCGGCCAAGTTGTCAGCCACCATGGAGTTTCCTTCCACTGTTATGCTGATGATATGCAGCTGTACATCAAAGCAACTGCTTCCACCCTTCCTTCATCCCTATCACCATTTCTGCCACTGTCATCACCCTCATCATCTCAACTCGCCATTTGTCTGGAGGAGATAAAGGTGTGGATGAGCCATAACTTCCTTCAACTCAACAGTTCCAAGCCAGAAGCCATCATGGTGAGTACTCCCCGCCAGATTAAATCAGCATCCATAAGCTGTATCACCTTCTCTGGTCACAACATTCCTCTCTCCTCATCAGTCATTAACCTTGGCGTTAAAATGGACTTTTACCTCACCTTTGAATCCCATGTCAATCACCTTAGCAAGATCTCTTTTTACCACCTCTGAAATATTGCCAAATGTATAATTGCCAAATGTATTATTATTATTATTATTGTTATTATATGCTACAGAACCTTTTGCCAGATGGGAGGAGGGAGAAGAGAGTGTGTGAGGGGTGAGTGGGGTCATCCACAATGCTGGTGGCTTTGCAGATGCAGCGTGTAATGTAAATGTCCATGACAGAGGGGAGAGAGACCCCAATGATCTTCTCAGCTGTCCTCACAATCCTCTGAAAGGTCTTGTGATCAGAAACATATGTGAGAATCTCGTTACCATTGGCTGACTGCTGTCAGGACAACAACCTATGACATACTTATGACCAAGGGAAAAACAACACAGTCACTGTTTCAGTGGTGCCAGTAACATGTCCAGTCACTTCTTCTGAGTGCAACCACAACTTTTGGACATTTACCCTGGTTCTTTATTTGTACACTGTTGCAATCACACCCTGGGTCTGGCCCTGCGAGAGGCACCATAGGATATGTGTCTTGTAGCGGATGTTCTCAGCTGAAATAGGGTGGTGGTGGCCTAGGGGTAGGATACTTGCTTCTGGACCAAGAGGTCATGGGTTCAAATCCTACCTTCAGCACCACCACTGGGTTCCTGAGCAAGACCCTTAACCCCAAGTTGCTCCAGGGAGACTGTCCCCTGTATCAGAATGGAAGTCACTTTGGATAAAAGCATCCGGTAAATGCCGTAAATGAAATAACAACAACTAATTTGTCCTTGTGGAAGGACCAGTAGGACCTAGTTTTGGCACCCCTGGTGAAAAACAGAGAGCACACTTCTTCACATGTTCATGAACAATAATTGTTTATTTTAAACATATTTAAAACACAATTATTTATTGTCCACCTCAACTGTTGCATTATTTGCACATTTTAATGACTATACTGCTAGAAGACAGTATCTGTCATATTTCTGTATCCATTCCCACTAGTACTGTTTCCGCTCGTGTCGGCTGCACTGTGTGTTGTCTTGTCCTCTAAATTATTATACTGTTTCATTATATGGTTGATGTGACAGTGAACATCTACATGACTTGACTTGACTTGATTAAAATGGATTAAAAATCAAATAAAAATGCCTGAAAAGGAATTTCCAATTGCCATATTCCAGTTTGAGACATTTTCCCCAAATACAGGAAGAGCTGCCCAACACACGTGTTGTCTTGCGTACACGTGTAAAGAAGGACACATATTAAAATGAAGAGTGTTCATAACAAAGGCAATTTGTCCTATATTAAAAGTTCAGCACCCCATGGCATAGACACTAAACAGCACTTTTTTCATGCTGCATATTGCTTAAAATATATGTGCATGCAGGCCAAACAATAAATTGGATCGTTCAACCCCAAAATCTTTATTTTATGTGCCTTTTCATGCAATTCAAAAAACATGTTTCATGTTGTCCTGTGAATTGTAGAAGTGGGTCGGGTCTTTAACCGTAGAATCTCAGAGGTCGGTCGATTGCTATTCTGAAATAAGTCCAATCCCGTGAGCCACTCAACATCCTTCACACGTGATTGGTGGAACCAGAGTAGGTCTTCTACCCAGTTCACCTCCTCTTGATCACTCTGTGTGGAAAAAGAAGCTCAGTTTAACAGATCTAAATCATCATGCATATACACACGCTTTTGGACTTTTTATGTCTTTAAAACATAACTCTCACAATTTAATTTGAATTGTTTAGACTTCTCAATCAGAATACGACATTTTAAAGTCGAGTGCAGCTGAAAACCCAGAACTGAGATGTGTTTTATCAGGAGGCAGCAGAGCTCACTTTAGCAGCTTTATTACTTTAACAGCTTTAGATGTTATTGTATTGATGAGTCTTTTCCACACCTATAGACAATGATCCACAGTAACTCCATTATTAGTGCACATACATATGTTTTTAAAGTTATAGTGAATAAGAATATTTTGTATTTGTTACAACTGCAAAAATACAACCTTATTTTTTTCATAGGCACCCTCTTTCACTTTCACTGTCACATTCAGTTTTTGGGGTGGTTGAAAAATAACCACTCAGGAAGTGGTAAAATCACTCACACCAAGCATTTCATTAATAAACATTGTTCACATTTAACCTGACTGAGATGATTCAAATATCTAATAGTAAGGTCACATCAGTCAGGATTTATTCTTATTATAACCCATTCGTCTTTATTTTTCTACTTTTGAGGTGAAAGACAAATCTGCAATGTGGATGCCATCAGTCTGGTGAGCTAACCAGCATTTTGCTTCACCAAAAATCACCTAATTATATATTTTGTTAAAAAGAGAGACGTGGGGATAAAATGCTTTGAAAATAGGTTGCTAGGGGTGTGAGATGTGTGAAAAAAAGTTCCAACATTTTTGTCATGCTAAGAGAGTCTGTTGTACCACGGAATGACATGGTTGACGCACAAGTGCCTGTGTGAATTTGCACAACGCTTTAAAGCACTCAAGCATCCAAGGAACCAACTGTGCTGCAATCAATTTCCCAAGAAACTGAAAACTGAATCAGGCTTAAAAATATGCACATGACAGATCTGGGCTATTTAAGATCAGGGCCTTACCTTGCAACGCCAGCATCGCAAGTTCAAGTCTTACTCACAGCAAGACTTTTTCTACTACAATTTTTGCAACAAGTTTGAGTCCCACTGTTTTTTGACTCATCACATCACATTAAATGAGGAGATTTAGCTTTTGACATCAAGTTGTGGTGGGAGTTTGACATCCTCCGCTAATCCAATTTCCTCAGGTAAAACTGCTCTTAAACAGACAGTCTTAATTCTTTTTCTCAGTTTAATATTTTTACTGTAGTCACCTTTTCTACTTTAGTACAAAGAGTTCAAAGGGCCCATTTAATTAAAAAAAACATATCATGGAATTTTCCTTTTTTTCCCTATAATATCATGGAATTTTCCTTTTTTTCCTTATCATATCATGGAATTTTCCTACAAACATACTATTAACTAAACATACTTATAGTAAACATACGGTAACAGTTGTGAGAATTAGCTGAAGAAAACACCAGAGAGATGAAGTTTATTGAGAACCCCCCCAAACATACTACAATACTATTAAAATGTACCATTCTCTTCATAGTATAAACAGTCTATGCAAGGAAACAAAGCCACAAAAACCACCGATCGACAATTAGAGCTGGGCTTTTAGTTCAGGCCCCACCTAATGACTTGATTGCCGAATTCTTCTGATATTTTTCTGCTGGGTGTTTTGGGAATTTAATTCTGTTGTTTCCAACCAAAACCAAAATAAGAGTGGTGCTGCAGAACCTGTCACATTTTAAAACACAATTCTACTAAATAAAAAATAAAAACATGTACTTTTTAGCTAAAAACAAACTATTTTCTATTTTCTGAAGGTCTAGAAGGCCCTGAGGGTTCACCACTGTTGATTTGAAGTTGTTGTTTCTGTGATGTCACAAAAACCAGTACATATGTCCACCTATTCTGTGGTGAAATGTCTGTATTTTATTATGTTACTGCATTTGTAAACCAACAGAAAGAAATGAAAAATGTCTCTGTAATGCAAACCCTACACCCATGAGTGAAAACTGTGTGTGTGTGTATTGTGTGTGTGTGCAACTGTCTAGCCATGAGTGCATTGGTTTTTTTCTACATTTTGTCGCAGCAGTAAAAATGCAGACTTGGGTGTTTGAAAATGTGGATATATGATTCAGAATGGTGGGAGAGCATATTAAAATGACCAATAATTATTTTGGCAATTATACGCTTAATTTAATGATATAATCTTTATTTAATCTCATGTAGTGGTAGCGCACCTCCATCTCCACCCCCTTTACGTTGTTGCACATCAATTCAGATTTGAGGGGTTGCCTGTTTTCTGCAGGATGTGTTTATTAATTTTAGTTAGGGTGCAGTTATGGAGCCATGCTTCCAAAGTGGCCAGCCGGTGTCTCTAGAACCGGTCTCAAGAAGAGCACCCGCATTCTCAAAAAGGCACTTATTTGTGTTAAAGAGCAGTACATTGTGAAAGTGAGCTTCCTTAGAAGCTGATAGCTGGTTTTTTTTTTATCTGGATTGATTTCTTCCAGTGAATGTTTACCGAAAAGAAAACACACCCACTGCATCAATAGGGCAGGGTGTGAGTGTGGGTTGGTTTTATTTTGATAACATTCATCTTCATTTTCGAAGTTTAAAAGATACAATAATGAGGAATAAATAATCCTATATTACTTGTGGTTCAGCTCTGGGATGCTTGGAGCTCAGAGCACTGGTTTGATCTACTTAGTAACATGCAGTCACTGTCAAGAAACCCCCCTTTGCAGCAGTTTGACCTTTTTTAGTATTGTTCTGGCAGTTTTGTTACAGGGCCTGCTTATTTGGTCTGAGGATTCCTTTGGTTTGAGAATCACTTGGATGCGTCACACTCTGAAACAAACCTAAAACTAGCAATTGTCCATCAAAGTCAAACAAGGCAAGCAATGATGGCAGCAATGATTAAATCCCCCTACATGGCTAAGAGCTGCTGGCAGCTTTTGTCTTCTATTACTCAATGCTGTAACTAAAGCCAGACATGCTCTTTAGAATTCTTTACCATTTCTGGCTAAAACAATTTATATGCTCACATTGCATATATACACTGTGTGCCCTTAGTACATTGCATCCTGTTCTGAGTGCCAGACTGAAAAACAAAGCAGCAGGTGATTTCCAGATGTCCAGAGTCAGGACATTTACATTTACATTTACGGCATTTAGCTGACGCTCTTATCCAGAGCGACGTACATCAGTGCTTAAGTCATCTAC
>JBBJLS010024167.1:0-14922 GCA_037577275.1 Bryconaethiops microstoma
ATATGAATATTAGAACTGCATTAGAAATGTGTCCGACCTTCATTGTCAGAACTTTATTTTGACTGCTGATTTTCACTCCGAGTATTACTTAATAGGAATTCGTTTAGAATATTAATTTCATTAGAACTGTATTCTGATATTAATTCTATTAGAACTCTATGTTCCTCAGTCGTCTTGCAACTCCTGACATGATATTCCAAATCACTGATTCCACACTTGTGAACAGTAGTGTGTGTGCATGCGTACGTGTGTGTGTGTGTGTGTGTGTGTGCATCATAAATTAACATCTGATCATCGTTATCATCTCATATTTTACAGCATAAAGACAAAGGTTTCAGTTGAATGATGTTCGTTCCTCCTCCTCTTCCCCGTTTCTCTGGGCGGAGGAGCTCCAGTGAAGGTGTCTCTGTTCCAGTGGTGGGACGTGGTGGGACGTCCTAGTGGAAGGGGCTCCAGCTGAGCGTTCCTATGGAGATGAGAGTTTGACAGGCATTGGAGGACAACCAGACCGTCTCCACCAGGCTGAAGTGGAGGAAGCCCAGTGCGAAGCCGCAGGCCATGTCCGTCAGGTGGTGGCGGCCCAGGAGGACCCGGGAGAGCCCCACCAGCACGGCCCAGACCACCAGCAGGATCCGCAGGGGCACCGCCAGCACCAGGTGGGACAGCAGGAACTTGGACACCATGGCCGCCCTGCTGGCGTGAGCTGACGGGAATGCGGACACATCCATGGCCATGTAGTCCAGGAACCCTGGGGACATTTCCCACGGTCCTTTACGCCTCACCAGCTTCTGAACTCCAGCCACAGTCAGGATGTCCAAAATCAGGGCTGAAAGAGCAAATTGTAGTCCTTTATCATAATACAAAATTATATCAAAACTATATCTAAAACTATACAATATATATTTATTTATTTATGAACAGGACTGAGTGTATACACATATAGGCCACATATTATATGTAATACGTATATATACATGGTCTATTTATGTACTTTTGTGGTACCGATTGGATTACTGCAGTGATTAAGTAATCTAGTGCTACTGGAGTATGAACAAAGTCGAAATATTTAAACAATTATAACATAAATTAATATTATGTCATTATATTATAAATGTATTTAATTATTCATATACATGGCTCAGTGCTTTATAGTCAATTTCATCTCGTTAGTTCAATAAAAGACTAAAGACACTTGCTTAAACATCTTCCGATTTTGGATTACATCACTGTGCACCGGTGGGCGGGGCTAAGCAATGGCATCAGGTTTCACCTCCCAATTATGCCCCCAGCCATCCTGAGAGAAAATGCTCAGCAGCTTTCAGTGTCGGGGTGTGTCTGGTGGAATTTACCCAACAGCAAGTTGACCAGGACCTCCTGTCCAGCTAGAGTGTTGCTCCGGGTGAGGCACACCAGCGTCCCGCAGATCCACGTGATTCCGTGCCCAGTGAGTGCCAACAAAGTGAAAATGGAGCGGATGCTGCCCCAGGACGAGGAGGTGTGGGCGCACACCCCCAGCCGCTTGGACATGGCAATGTCGATTGCCAGGAGGGAGTTCATGGCGATACCTTTGAAGGATGGGTTGAGCTGCATGCAGTCCTCCTCCGGAAGCCTGGGTGGTTCTTTTCGCTCTTTGGTTCCTTCCCCGGGCTCCTGCTGGTGCTCGGGCGGCTGGTTTTGGTGGAACCTACTCTGGCCGGCTCTTCTGGACGTCCCGCGGCTGTTGTCGCTGCCATTGTTTCGCAAGGGTTGATGGAGGGACAGAAACTCTAGTCGTCCCAGAACGTTTCCACGATCCCTGGCTTTCGCTCGGCTTTGGTTGTAGGGCATTCTGAACGTCTGGCCTTGGAGCTCTCGATTGCTAACTCAGTCCGGATCAGATACAAACTGTAACAGATGGGAATCTCCAACTAGCAATGACCCGAGTGGCTCCCGTGTTGACTGGCAATTCTGAGTGCAAATGGGGGCTGTGATTCGCCTCGAAAAACACTCAGACAGTCTATATTTAGCCTTGCAAGAATGTGCACACGTCCTGGACTGGGGTGGGGGGCGGAGTATCCTATAAAAAGACAGAAACAAAGACAGGGAATCAAGTCAAAACAAGACATTTTGCTAGCAAGCACTCATTTAATGGATTGGGATGGCTCTAAAGGCTCCCTCACATAAAATTATTCCATTAAGGTTGTGCTGCCTGATGCCCAAGAAATTGTTTCACCAAAGTCTTCAGAAGCTTTTGAGCATAAAACTGTCATTTCTGTTGAAGGTGGGATGGCGAATGGAACCTTCCTCACAGAAGATTATTTCAAAAAATGGTTATGGTTGCACCTCCTGACACCTTGTTTTGTCTTGTATGATGTCTTCTCAAGAGAAGCTTTTGGGCCTGAAACTAAACCCATTTTTGGAGGAGGGATATATGCACATACACGTCCCTTGATGTTGACAAATCTGGCGGCCCAGTGGATCCACATGCTGCTCAGATCTACTGACAGCTTAAGCGATACACATGAAACAAGCACTGTTTTGTCTCTGCCCACCATCATATGAAATCACCTCATGAAATCAAAGGAGATGATGGTCACGCTCTAATGTTTTAACCCAAACACTTTTCCCATCTCTACAGCAACACTGAACTAAAATAAACATTTCAGTGTAAAGTGACCATTTGTCAAACGTGAACACAGCACACAGTGTGAACAGTGTCAAATTCTTTCTCTATATTTAACCCATTCACCAAGTGAAGCAGCGGACAGTAAGGAACACAGCACCCGGAGAGCAGTGTGTGGGGACGGTACCTTGCTCAAGAGTACCTCAGTGGTGCTACTAGCAGTCATGGGATTCGAACCCACAACCTTCTGATCACAGGGGCAACTCCCTAACCACCAGGACACCAGAGAACTGAAATGGTCAAAAACAAATATGTGTATTTTTTCACAAAATTCCTCTGAAAGTTTGGACAAGGCCTTAACCCCTCACTTTATGTTCAAATTTGCTAATATCGTTTATGCTTGGACTCCATACATTTGACGCCAGCAATTTAAACCTTGAGAAATTGGCAGAAATTAAAATCACCAAATAAGTTATGTATTGCTACGTTTCTTTACTGATGACCTAAAATAGAGCTTTAAATAGAACATACACGTAATGAAATATCATAGTTCTAGTGGAAAATATGTTTTCTCACCCTCATGCCATGTGATCAATCATTTGTTATCATACTCCTACAGGTCTGATTGTGTTTATGGCCCTAAAGCAGAAGGAGGTTTTATGAAGATTACAGCATATTACCCTCAATATCAATCAAACAAACGAAACACACGAGTGTAAAATGTTGATATTTCCAATAGGTTTAATAAAACTGCTAAAAGAACACTGAAGTTCAAAATGTGTACTAAACACATCATGTTTATTTTGTGTTTACCCAATTTGCCCCCGTTAAATTATAGGAAATGTCATTTAATACGGAGCAAAATAAATGATGTCAGTTATTTATTTAGAGACACTAAACGCCGAAAATTGACCACCAAAACACATAAGGAGTGTTAAATCACACACAGATAAACGGAACAGCCAGGTTGAACAGGGTTCATCGCAGGCAGGATAAATAATCCGAGCCTACCTTCAGTCCATGTCTTCGGTAGGTCTCTCTCTCTCTCTCTGTTGATGCGGGAAAACAGAAACGCGGTGCGGTTCTTGGTTTTTGTTTTTTTTGGGTTTTTTTATTTCTAAGGGAGCTGAATCTCCGCTCTTCTCCTCCGCGTGCCTGTGCTTCCGGTGCGTGCACGCGCCTGCTGGAAAACGTCAGGACACAGCAGGCACGCGCACACATAGTTATAGATCTCGTTCTAAATTCAGCTCACTGATTTACCCCAACTTATTATCTGTCTATCTATCTATCTGTCTGTCTATCTATCTATCTGTCTGTCTGTTCTCCTGCTCATCCATCCATCTACACACAGACACACACTAACACACACATACACACACACACACACACACAACCACACACTAACACATACACAGACAACCACACATTAACACACACGTACACACAAAAAACAGACAGATGCATACCCACACAGACATACGCAGACACAGACACACAAACAGGCAACCACACAGACACACACACACACACAGACAACCACACATTAACACATACACACACAAACAGACAGACACATACACCCGCGCGCACACACACACACACAGATACACACTAACACACACACACATACTCACAGACAGAGAGACACACATACACACACAGACTGACTGACAGACAGACACACAAATACATGCATACACACGGACAGACACACACACTCACACAGACAACCACATACTAACACACACACATACACATACACAGACAGACAACCACACACACACAAACAGACACACACACTAACAAAAACATACACACACACACACACAAACAGACAACCACACACTAACACACACACAGACAACCACACACTAACACAAACATACACATTCACACAGACAACCACACACTAGCACAATCATACACATTCACACAGACAACCACACACTAACACACGCACAAAGAGACACACACACACAGGTAACCACACACTAGCACATACAAAGAGACACACACACACTAACACAAACATACACATTCACACAAATAGACAACCACACACAAACAGACACCCACACTAACACAAACATACACATTCACACAGACAACCACACACTAACATACACAAAGAGAGACACACACAATAACACAAACATACACATTCACACAAATAGACAACCACACACTAACATACACACAAATAGACACACAGACAACCACATACTAACACACACAGACACACACAAACAGACAACCACACACTAACACACACACAAACAGACACACACACACTAACATAAACATACACATTCACACAAATAGACAACCACACACTAACACACACAATCAGACACACACACTAACACAAACATACACATTCACACAAACAGACAACCTGTCACGGAGTAGACAATAAACAACTGATGAGCTTGCCCAGTTGTAGCGTTGTGGAAGAGCCCAAACGCGCACACAAACGAGTGTGCTGGTAAGCCACACGATTTAGTCTGAGAATGCTCCACAAGAGGAGTAAAGATTCCCACCAGGAACCCACATTCTCACATGCAAACAGACAGGTAGATAAATGGTTCCTAAGAACGAGAGTACTCACAGCACGAAGAGTCGAAGGTAAATGCTGGGGACAAGCCGGCATGAGATTCAATGTCTGAGTGCAGAGAGATACCTACTTCCTGTTTATATACCTTAGACGCAAGTCACTTCTGTGACTTCCGGTGCGTGTGACATTACCCCCCCTCTAGGACCATCACCAGAGGACACCCGACGATGGTAGTCCTGGATGAGCATGGGGTCCAAGATGAAACACCCGGGGACCCAAGACCATTCGTCCGGACCGTAGCCTTCCCAGTCGACAAGGAACTGGGTGCCGCGGCCACGGCGTCGCGAGTCAAGGATCTGCTGAACGTTGTTCGCAGGACCACCGTCTATGATCTGAGGCGGAGGAGGAGCAGGATCCTGGGGAAACAGAGGAGAAAAGATAACAGGTTTAAACTGTGACAATATGAAAAACTGTGTGGATCCGGAGGGAGGCAGGCAGCTGGACCTGGAAGCTGACAGGGTTGATGCGATGAGTGATCTTGTAGGGGCCAATGAACCGAGGTGCCAACTTCTTGGATTCAGTGTGGAGGTTGATATTGCGAGTGGAAAGGTAGACCCTGTCACCAACATGGTACAATTGTCCTGGAGGACCAACTGTTGCGCCGACAGTACGTCAACCTCCGGCTCCTGATGTTAAAATACCAGAGGTTGGAATCCGTAGCACACCTCAAATAGACTGAGTCCGGTGGCCAAGGAGGTGAGGAGCTTATGGGAGAGTTCTGCCCAAACGAGGTAGCGGCCCCATGAGTGCTGATGATCTGCCACGAAAGATCTGAGGAAGTGCTACAGTTGTTGGTTGGTCTGCTCCATTTGGCCATTGGTCTGTGGGTGATAACCAGAAGACAAGCTGGCAGTGACATTGACCAGACGGAAGAAGGCTCTCCAGAACTTGGCCGTGAACTGGGGCCCTCTTTACAAGACAATGTCCTTGGGGAACCTATGCAAGTGGTTTACGTGCTCGAGGACCAATTCAGCGGTGGTTTTAGCCGTGAGGAGTCTGGCCACCAGTTGCACAGCCTTCGAGAAACAGTTGACTATGGTTAGAATGGTGTTTTTCTCTGAGGAGTCGGGGAGACCAATGACAAAGTCCAGGGCTATATGAGACCACAGGCTACAAGGAACGGGGCGAGGTTGAAGTTCTCCTGGCGTGGGCTGATTAGTGAACTTGGCCCGGGCACACTCAGAGCAGGCCTGGACAAATTTTTTGGTGTTGTTGACCATACTGGACTACCAGAAGGTCAGTTGTAGAAGACTGAGGGTCCTGGAGGTACCTGGATGGCTGGCGATGGCAGAGGCATGGGCCCACTGAAGGACTTCTTGGCGTAGACCAGTAGGGACGAAAAGTCAACCAGGTGGAGTGTCAGCCGAAGGAGGTTCCAAGGCATGTCCCTGGCAGACTCTGTCTTCTAACCCCCACTGGAGAAGAGCCAGAATGAGTTGAGGTGGAAGGACAGGTGCAGGGTCTGTCCGGGGGTTCTCCGTCTGATGTTGTCGGAAGAGGGCATTGGCCTTGGTGTTCTTAGAATCCGGACAATAAGAAATGTGAAAATTAAACTGCTCAAAGAAGAGCACCCACCACGCCTGCCTGGAGTTGAGCTGCTTGGCTTGCTGAATGGTAATGAGGCTCTGGTGGCCCGTCAAGATCCTGAATGGGTCACTGCCACCCTGGAGCCAGTGACACCATTCCTCTAGAGCCCACTTGATGACCAACAGCTCGCAGTCCCCTACCCGGTAGCGCTGTTGTGTGGGATTAAGTTTTCTAGAGAAGAAGCCGCAGGGATGCAGCTTCTGGTCTGGACCTTGCTGTGAGAGAACGGCTTCTACGCCCACATCGGAGGCGTCCACCTCAACAGCTTAGCAGGATCCGGAAGGAGAAGGATGGGTGAAGTAGTGAACAGATGACAGAGAGCTTTGAAGGCTTGTATGGCTTCATCATCGAGGATAAATGGTCTTCGAAATGGTTTGGTGAGGGCTGTAAGAGTCGCCGCAGTTGAACTGAAGCCCCGGATAAATTGCCGATAGAAATTGGCGAACCCCAGAAAACGTTGCAACTGTTAAGTGTCATGAGTAGGGGCCATGAGCGCACAGCCTCCAGCTTCTGGGAATCCATGGCCACACCCTTATACGAGATGATGAAGCCAAGTAATGTGGTGGTGTGCTGGAGGAAAGCACATTTCTCCAACTTGCAGAACAACTGATGGACCAGCAACCTCTTGAGGACTGCCCTGACATGCTGGGTATGCTCATCTAAGGTCTTGGAATAGATGAGGATGTCATCGAGGTAAGCAAAGCACCACCTACCCAGCATGTCTTGAAGTACATCGCTGATGAGCCGTTGGAAGGCCGCTGGACTGTTACATTAACCAAACGGCATAACCAGGGTCTCGTAGTGTCCGGTGGGGGTTATGAACGCTGTCTTCCACTCATCACCCTCTCTGATGCGAACCAAATTGTAGGTGCTCCGTAGGTCCAGTTTGGTGAAGTAATTGGCACCAGAGAGATCGTCCAGGGCGGTGTTGGAGAGAGGGAGTGGGTGACGGTTCTTAATGGTAATGCGATTGAGCCCCCGATAATAAGCACAGGGACGGATACCCCCGTCTTTTTTCTTAACGAAGAAAACCCCCTTGCCATGGGGGAGGATGATGCTGTGATAGTACCCTGGCGAAGGCCCTCCACGATGTATTCCTCCATGGCCTTCTTCTCCCCAGCAGAGAGAGAGAACAAACGACCACTGGGGCGGTACCGCGCCGGGCAGGAGGTCTATGGCCAGGTCGTAGGGGCAATGAGGAGGCAAACGAATAGCCTGCTGTTTACAGAAGGTTGTGGTACAGGACAGGAATGGTCTCCAGGTCGACATCGGGGGCCTCGGACTCCCCAGAGCACATCTCAACCTTCGCCTGGAGACAGAGCTCCTGACAGGTTGGCCCGCATTGGATGACTTTGTGATTGGCCCATGAGATGAGTGGATCATGTTTAACAAGCCAAGGGTGACACAAAATGATTGGAGGAGAGGTGATGATGGTGATGAGGAAGGCAAGAGTTTTCGAGTGTTCTCTGATCGTCATGGAGATGGGTTGAGTGCATCGAGTGATGGGACTAAGTGAAAGGGGCTGACCGTTGACAGTGGTGATGGGAACAGGCCAAGATAACACCTCAAGTTCTATCCCCAACTGGGCAGCATATGCCTGATCGATAAAGTTGCCTGCCAATCAACGAATGCGGTGGTCATGATCTGTTGGTGGCCCAGTTGGAGACATACCTGGAGGGTCAGACAGGTCACGGTCTGAGGTAGACAGGAGGTGGCTGCCAGCAGACCATGTGAGTTCCTCCCCATATTCACCTGGTCTGACTGTTTCCTGGGCTGAGAGGACTCGAAGGCTGAGTTCAATTATCCCTTCCAGCGTCTCGGGGAGCTCGCGCATAGCAAATTCATTTTTTAAATGAGAAGATAAGCCTTTGTAATAATCTGTGCGTAGAGCACCATCGCTCCAGGTTTTCTATACCGCGAGGGTACAGAATTCAGTGGTGTATTTACTTACGGTACGGTCATCTTGTTTGAGATGATACAGAGGTGAATCGACCTCCACCTCGCTCTCAGGAAGTTGGAAGGCGGCCCTGAGTTGGTGCGTGAAATCTGGGTAGGAAAAAGCCACGTCACAGTTGGATTTCAGGACCAATGTAGCCCTGTCAGCTGCCTGCCCAGTGAGTAGAGATGTAAGTAGGGCGTGCTTCTGCCCAAGGGGTAACGGGTTGGCTGAAACTCAAAAATCAAAGAAAGATTGTGTGTGTTTTGGTGTGTGTGTTTTTGTGTGTGCATGTTTTTCTGTGTGTTTTCTTTTTGTGTGCGTGTGTGTGTGAGCGTTTTTATGTGTAGGGCAACTGGTTATGTGGGAGCTGGTGGCCTAGCAGTTCGGGCCTTTGCCCTGTGATCAGAAAGTAGTGGATTCGAATCCCAGGACTACTAGTGGCTGCACTGAGTACCCTTGAGCAAGGTATCGTCCCCACACACTGCTCCCCGGGCGCTGCTTCACTGGCTGTCCAGTGCTTCACTATGTGAATGGGTTAAATACAGAGAAAGAACTTCACACTGTTCACACTGTGTACTGTGGTGTGTTTGCATATTACCGAATGGTCACTTTGTGTGTATTTTTGGGAGTGTTTTCTATGTGTGCATTTTGGGTGTGTTTTGTGTGTGTGCGTGTTTTTGTGTGTGTACATCTCTTTATGTATGTCTTTGTGTGTTTGCATGTTTCTATGTATGGTTTGTGTGCGTTTCATGCATGTTTATGTGCATTCTTTTGTGTATGTGCATGTCTTTATACATATTTTTGTAAGTGTATATATTTTTATACGTTTTTGTGTGTGTGCATGTTTTTAGTGTGTGTCTGTATGTTTTCTGAGTTTTTCTGTTTTTGTTTGTGTATGCATGTGTTTGTGTGCACATTTTATGCACTTTTTTGTGCATTTTTTGCGTTTTTTCTTCTTTGTATATGTGTAGTGACACGTTTGTATAAACTACATTACCCATGCTACCCGGCTCCAAGAGAGGGGGGTCTGGGGGACTGAGAGAGATAAAGGTCCGCGCGGCGCTCCGGAGCCGCAGAGCCGCGGCAGGTCTCGAGCCGAATGGTTAAAGACTGTCTGAGCGCGCGGAGGGGTAGAGGGTGGGCTCGGGTGGGCTCGGGGGGGCTCGACCGATTCGGTTCTGGTTGTCTCGTGAGGTCGCGCGCTGCAGAGCGGCCCGGTTTGAAGTTGACCTGTTCGTCTTTGGGATGCTGCAGCTGTGCACGCGGACCGAGCACTATTGTCATTATTATTACTTTTACTATTTATTCTAAAAAAAAACTGGAAAAATGCACTTTTCATTTCCACGGGGAGGAGCGCGATTAAGCATTCACAGAAAAAACAAAAACTACTACATTTGTTCTGAGACCGTAGCGCGTGCGTTACGGCGATGAACCTTGCACTCGTTGTGAACGAGCTTTTTATTGTGCATCAAACAACCAAAAACAGATTTTTTTACTCATGCATTCTGGATCTGAAAGTGATTTTTATATGAACGAGGATTCTGGATTAATACAGTCATGAAGAGGATGATGATGATGAAGACGATGGATTGAACGTCATAGAGGCGCGTGCGAACGAACTGGAGATGGACCTCACTCACTGGTGAGCACGAGGAGGAGAAAAAGTTGACAGAGAGAGAGAGAGAGGGGGAGAGGAAAAGAAAGGAGGGTTGAAAGACAGAGAGAGGGAGTGAACGAGAAAGAACGAAGAAACGAGGAAGAGCAAGAAAGTAAGAAGAGGGAGAGGGGAAAGCCTGGGGCAGAGTGAACTACAGAGAGAGAAGAGAAGGAACGAGGAAGGAAGAGTAACAGAAAGGGTTGTAGTGAAGGAAAGAGAGAATAAAGAAGGAGAGAGAGGGAGAAAGGGGGCGAGTGAGAGAGTTAAAAAGAAAGAGAAAAGGAAGAGAGAAAGGGAGACAGATAAAGAGGAAGAGAGAGAGAGCAAGAGAGATGGAGCTCGTAACCGGACGCACGTGCGCAGAGGAGCTACGCTACTGAAACTCAGCACACACACACACACACATACAGAGGCAGGGGGAGGTGGAGGGTGGTCCTGATGGAGCTCATGTCCTCGTGCTGAGACAGGAGCGGTGGGGCTCGCGCTGCTGCTGCTGCTGCTGGTGCGCGCGATGGGCTGCGTGCAGAGTCTGGGCCGCTGCAAGCCCAAAGGGTTCCGCGAGGGCGTGTGCGTGCTGGACCTGAGCGCGTGCATCGACCCGGACCCCACGAATGTGGACGAGTCCTCTTCTGTGGTGCTGCGGTACCGCACGCCGCACTTCCGAGCCAGCGCGCGCGTCTGCGTGCCGCCCGTGGCAGCCAAGGAGACCTGGACGGTGGGCTGGATCCAGGTGTGCAACCACATGCAGTTCTACAACAAGGTTCAAGTTCAAAAAGTTCAAAGTGGGCTTTATTGTCATTTCAACCATATACAGGTAGTACACAGTGAAACGAAACAACGTTCCTCCAGGACCAAGGTGCTACGTGCAACATAAATTACAACATAAATTAACAGAAAACTAAACTAGGTAACCAAGAGGCCTATTTTAAACAAATTTAAACAAATTTCAACGTACATTTACAAAAATTAACTAACTAAGAAAGAATACAGGTTATTACACACAACCTAAAGTGCACGTGCAAATGTGCAAACAAGAACGACAAGGTAACAGTGCAGCGAACGCGACATAACATAACAGAGCAATGTAGTGTTGAGGTAGTGAAAAACTGTAAACATTTCTTAACACAGCAGCAAGAGTTTAGAGATTAGTGCAAGAAGTAGTCCAGTAATGATTATTGTGCAAAAGAGATAAACTCTAAACATTTCTTAACACAGCAGCAAGAGTTTAGAGATTAGTGCAAGAAGTAGTCCAGTAATGATTATTGTGCAAGGAGATAAACCGTGAAGCATTTACAGGTTCGTGTGTATGATAGTGTGGTAGTGTAGGTCAGTGTGTCTGCGCTTGTGTTGATTTGTCAGTCCAGTCCCAATATTTTGAGGTAGTTGAGATAATCCGAGTGTGTGTGTGTGTGTGTATGTGTGTGTGTGTGTCTATCAGTCCAGTCCCTTCTCGTTGAGGAGACGGATGGCTTGTGGGAAAAAACTGTTGCACAGTCTGGATGTGTGTGCCCGAATGCTTCGGTACCTTTTTCCAGATGGCAGGAGGGTGAAGAGTGTGTGAGAGGGGTGTGACCGATCAGCCACAATGCTGGTGGCTCTGCGAATGCAGCGTGTGGTGTAGATGTCTTCAATAGAGGGGAGAGAGACCCCAATGATCTTCTCTGCTGTCCTCACTATCCGCTGTAGGGTCTTGCGGTCCGAAACGGCACAATTTCCAAACCAGACAGTGATGCAGCCGCTCAGGATACTCTCAATAGTTCCTCTATAGAAGGTGGTCAGGATCGGTGGTGGAAGCTTGGCCTTCCTCAGTCTTCTCAGAAAGAAGAGACGCTGTTGGGCTTTCTTGTGTAGGGAACTGGTGTTGAGGGACCAGCTGAGGTCTTTCTCCAGGTGGACGCCCAGGAATTTGATGCTTTCGATGATCTCCACAGGGGAGCCGTCGATGCACAGCGGAGAATGGACGCTTCGTGTCCTCCTAAAGTCAACAACCATCTCCTTTGTCTTGTCAACATTCAGAGACAGGTTGTTGTCTTTACACCAGTCCGTTAGCCTCTGCACTTCCTCTCTGTACGCTGACTCGTCGTTCTTACTAATGAGACCCACCACGGTCGTGTCATCAGCGAACTTAATGATGTGATTCGATCTGTGTGTTGCTACA
This sequence comes from Bryconaethiops microstoma, assembly GCA_037577275.1. Classification (NCBI taxonomy): domain Eukaryota; kingdom Metazoa; phylum Chordata; class Actinopteri; order Characiformes; family Alestidae; genus Bryconaethiops; species Bryconaethiops microstoma. Next base: position 12,558 of record JBBJLS010024167.1, read on the forward strand.
CAGTCGTGAGTCAGCAGTGTGAACAGCAGAGGACTGAGCACACAGCCTTGTGGAGCCCCAGTGCTCAGTGTGGTGGTGCTGGAGATGCAGTTCCCGATCCGTACTGACTGGGGCCTTCCGGTCAGAAAGTCCAGGATCCAGTTGCAGAGGGAGGTGTTCAGACCCAACAGGCTCAGCTTCCCAATCAGTTGTTGGGGGATGATAGTGTTGAATGCTGAGCTGAAATCTATGTACAGCATTCGAACATATGTGTCCTTCTTGTCCAAGTGTGTGAGGGCAAGATGGAGTGTAGTGGAGATGGCGTCGTCCGTTGAGCGGTTAGGACGGTACGCAAATTGCAGTGGGTCCAGTGAGGGGGGCAGCAGGGTCTTGATGTGCCTCATGACGAGCCGCTCGAAGCACTTCATGATGGTGGGTGTAAGTGCAACGGGACGGTAGTCATTGAGACAGGACACAGTAGACTTCTTGGGCACGGGGACGATGGTGGTGGTCTTGAAGCACGTGGGAACGACAGCGCTACTCAGAGAGATGTTGAAGATGTCGGTGAGAACATCTGCCAGCTGTTCAGCACATTCTCTGAGCACTCTGCCTGGGATGTTGTCTGGTCCAGCAGCTTTACGTGGGTTGACTCTTCGTAGAGTTTTCCTCACATCAGCTGTAGTGAGAGACAGCACCTGGTCGTTCGGAGGAGGGGTGGTCTTCCTCGCCGTCGCGTCATTCTGTCTGTCGAACCGAGCGTAGAAGCTGTTCAGCGCATCTGGGAGGGAGCCGTCACCGTCACAGGCAGGTGGTGTCGTCCTGTAGTTTGTGATGGCTTGTAAGCCCTGCCACATGCGCCGTGTGTCGCCGCTGTCTGCAAAGTGGTTGTGGATTCTCTGGGCGTATGCGCGCTTCGCCTCTCTGATGGCCCGAGAAAGTTCGGCCCTTGCTCTTCTAAGCGCCACCTTATCTCCCGCTTTGAAGGCAGAGTCTCGGGTCCTCAGAAGTGCACGCACTTTGGCAGTAATCCACGGTTTCTGGTTGGGTCGTGAGATGATGTTCTTGGAGACAGTGACGTCATCGGTGCACTTGTTGATGTAGCTGGTCACTGATGACGTGTACTCCTCCAAGTCAGTGGAGTCGCCGTAGGTTGCAGCCTCTCTGAACATGTTCCAGTCAGTGCACTCGAAACAGTCCTGAAGAGCAGAGATGGCTCCTGCTGGCCAGGTTTTCACCTGCTTCAGAACCGGTTTTGAACGCCTGACGAGTGGTCTGTATGCTGGAATTAGCATAACAGAGATGTGGTCTGAGTAACCGAGTGGGGGGCGGGGCTTAGCCCGATAGGCGCCGGGGATGTTTGTGTAAACAAGATCCAGCGTGTTTTCCCCTCTCGTTGCAAAGTCCACATACTGATGGAATCTAGGAAGCACTGACTTGAGATTCGCGTGGTTGAAATCTCCAGCAACAATATACAGTCCATCGGGGTGTGTATTTTGCAGTTCACTGATTTTTGTGTACAGTTCTCGTAGCGCCTCCTTAGCATTGGCGCTAGGTGGAATGTACACTCCGATAATGAAAACCGTGCAGAATTCGCGTGGTAAATAAAAAGGTCTGCATCTAACAGTCACAAACTCCACCAGCGGTGAGCAATAACTAGAGACTAGCACAGAGTTCTTGCACCATTTCGTGTTGATGTAAACACACAAGCCACCACCGCGAGTCTTACCGCACAGAGCTGCATTCCTGTCGGCTCGAAACGAGGCTAGCCCGTCTAGCTGAATGGCAGTGTCCGGAACTCTGTCGCTAAGCCATGTTTCCGTGAAAACAAAGACACAGCAGTCCCTAACCTCACGCTGTGTAGCCTGCTGGAGTCGGATGTAATCCAGTTTATTATCCAGGGAGCAGACGTTGGATAAGATGATGGACGGGAGAGCCGGCCGGCTAGGGTTTGTTTTTAGCCTAGCACGGACTCCTGCCCGCTTGCCGCGCTTCCACTTCCTCGCGCACCGCTTCCGATGTCCCCTCCTCCGGCCGCCGGCATCAGGCAACGCCGAGGCTTCGAGGCCTGGTTCGCGGAGCAAGCCGAGTGCGCGTAGCGTTCTCCGCAGCCCATCTTGGATGTCGTTAGACGGGTTATTTAAGTTAAAAAGAGTCTGGCTGTTGTATGTACGGACGCCAGTTGCGACGATATCAATACACATGGTGAAATAAACGCGCTACACACAAACGTAAACAACGTAGCACCATTTTGGCTCCGGAGCGGCCGCTGCGAGCTGCTGCCGCGCCGCCATCTTGGATCCAATCCCTTGTTTTATGAGAGAACATATTTAATTGTATAATATTTCAGCCATCTTAATTTTAGGCTATAAATGAGTGGGGCCAAGTA
>JBBJLS010024195.1:0-14920 GCA_037577275.1 Bryconaethiops microstoma
GAGAGAGAGAGAGAGAGAGAGAGAGAGAGAGAGAGAGAGAGAGAGAGAGAGAGAGCGAGAGAGCGAGAGAGAGAGAGCGAGAGAGAGAGAGAGAGATGCACTTGCAGCGCAGCCTGAAAGACGATAGCCCAGTGATAAGACTGCAACTGATCTCCTCACTTGAGTTTAAAAAATCGATAGTTCTTTTTTTCTGGGGGGAAAGTAATGCTCGCCTCCTAAATAAATTCTGCATCTCATGATGTGACGGACTCTTGTCAGACTGATATGCTTTATTTAATGTTTAGAAGTGCGCTGGTCAGACCATGAGGGCGTTTTCTCCACTGCACATCAGGAACAGGAGCTGAGTCGAATGCGAAAGGATGGGGTTCTAGTTCTAGCTCAATGTAACCATCACCATTCTAAATCTGGCTTGATCTGGGTAATCAGCCATCTCACTTGTTCGCTTAACTTATTGGCTGATGTGAAACAAAACACTGCTCTCACAAATACTTGGTTGAACTGTGCACAGTAAATAACATTAGCTCTGTTAGCTTCTTTAATTTAGCCATGCTAATAGGAAATAGCATGCTTAACTGCTCACTCACAATCGTGTGTAGAAACAAGCTTTTATTATTTTTTTTCTGGCAAGTGCAAAGATATGAGCAAAAACACTTCCTTTCTGGAGCCTAGTTAAATCCTAATCTGAAATATCATAACAAACTCTTACAAAGAAACAATACTAGCAATCAACACATCAATGCACTGTGCTAGTTTACATTCTAGTGCTCTTACTGGCCATGTAATGGTGCTTAGTGACTTCACATAAAAGACTAAAGAAATTCGCTAAACTGCCCTTGGCTTCAGGTTATAAATGATACCAAATGTCAGATGAGTATTTTACCAATTTCTTCTATTTAAAGAAATAAATCCTAAATGTATAATACATGAACGTCCTAACATCCTGAACAGCTAACGCACTAGTGATGCGTACTTGACTGTTCAGTGGATTTATTAAATTTATGAAGCATATGCAATATAATAGAGGTCTCCAACCACCAGGCCGCACAGAAAGACACAGAAAATATTTTATTTTGAAACAATGCTCGTCAAACTAGCAAAAATGAGTAAAAAAACAAAGTCTTTGGGGAGCTTCTTTGGAAAGGGAAAAAGGCCAGAGGAAGAGCCTTCGACTTCCAAGAAAAAGAAAGCTGCATTTAATAGACAATGTCAGGATTCCTACGTACAGGGCTCCCACTAATTCAGCTGAATGGTGAGTTGTATTTTTACGCACTGTGTTTTTAGTTGTATCTATACCAGTTTGTGAAAATACTGTTTTACATGAAACTGGTCCGTGGCATAAAAAAGGTCGCGGACCGTTGATATAACACATCACTGTAATATCATGTCATTTCTGAGTGAAGTGTGCATGTTCTCCCTGTGTCTGTGTAAGTTTCCACCAGGAGCTCTGGTTTCCTCCCACAATCCAAAGACACATACGTCAGGAGATCTGGATGCGTCAAATTGGCCTGGCTAGGATAAGCAGCTCGGATAATTTACATTTACATTTATGGCATTTAGCAGATGCTTTTATCCAAAGCTTTATCCAAAGGATAATGAATAAATGGATGTAATATCGCAACTGGGAGCTGCTTAACTTACATTAAAAACCTTTTTAAAACAGTATTTCCACTGATTAGACTTCATAACGTAACATCAGCTGCTTTTGTCACACCAAGACAAATGTACGTGAAATACACTTGGTGCAATAGCACACATGAATTACTGTGTACTACACTGCAACATGATGGAAAAACATGGAAGTAAAATACCAAATGAACAGTCAGCCAAAGTGGACAAAAAAAATCACACCAATGCTATTTTCAAAACAACACATATCCTTTTTTTTCCCCAAAGATTAAGGATCAATACTACTATCAAGAATTGTTTTTTTATCAGGAGGAGTGAATTTGAATCAGTGAGTAATAATCAGAGACGGTCATGAGTCAGTTCATGCTAGTGCAAGCCGAGTCTCGAATCTGAGTCTTGTTTTGAGTTTCTGGGATCCGAATCCAAGTCGAATCTTGAATCTCTGGGGGCTAAGTCCAAGTTAAGTCTCAAATTGATCATATTAATATTGTCTCCTTAATTTCAGGCCTTGCGTTGTACAGTATCAAATCTGTCACCTTCAAGCATAGATTTCCACACACCAATAACATTAAAAACACCTCTGAAGTTGTACTGTGGTATCTGGCACCAAGACCGGAGCAACAGATCCTGCACGGCTTGTAAATTGCGAGGTGGGGGGAGGTGGTTCTTCATGGATTGGACTAATTTGTTCAGCACATCCCACAGATGCTCGATCGGATCGAGATCTGGTGAATTTGAGTCCAAGTCAACACCCTGAATTCTTTGTCATGTTTCTCAAACCATTCCTGAACAATCCTTGCAGTGTGGCAGGGAGCATTATCCTGCTGAAAGATGTCGCCAACTAAAGTAATAATGTTGCCATTAATAAGAGTTCTAGGTCTGCAACAGTGTGAAGGTGAAGGTATATGTCAAAGGAACAGCCGCATAAATACTAGGACCCAAAGTTTCCTCGCAGAATGTTGCCCATAGCATCACACTGCTTCCGCCTTCGTGCCATAGTGCATCCTGTTGCCATCTCTTCCTCAGGTAAGTGATATGGCCAACCATATGATGTCAAAGAAAATGTGAATGATGAAACCTGGCCACTCGCTCCCAATGCACCATGGTCCAGTTTAGATTTTAGTATGCCTTAAAGTAACGTGGTTAAAACTCAATTTCTTGGCTAAATTAACTACTGTTGCTTCATTCTGTCCATCAGATGATGAAAGGCATGTAATGAAAAGTATTATTTGCAGCTCTACTAAACCTGATGTGCGTGACTTGAGCAAAGCCACTCACATGAGGTTCGAAACCAATGCTTTCATTTCTTTAACATCATTTTTATGTTAATCTTTGAACTTTTCAGGTGTCTTGTCGCAGGTCACTCTTCAGGCAGCTCAAGTCTCCCTCTCTGCAACAACTGCAACAATTTGCAAAAATGTCATGTTTAACCTGACTTGGATGCATTTTTTGGAGTCTGGTACTCTTTCTATGAGTTACTTACTGAAGCAAAAATTCTCCAAGGTAGTTTACAGTGGCAGAAGAGGCAGATGTATCAGCTTCCCAGAGCCAATAAATGTCATTTCAAGCACAGCCACGGCCCAAGAGTAGAAAGAGTAGAAGTGTGTAGAAACCTCTCCATGATAAATGAAAACAAAGCCACCATTAACAACCAAATAAAGGTAACCTAGTACATCATTTCTCATGAACGGTGACAGTCAACTCAGCTGGTTACAAAACAATGTGTTTTGTAACCTAGAAGCATGAAATTAATGTAAAACAAGTGATAGAAGCCTTTTGTTGTTTAAAATAGAGACTTGAGGTAGAGAGTAGTCATAATGAAAGAGCTGGGATGTGGGAAGCCATGCCATTAGAGAACATGGCATCGGAAATCACAGCTGCAATTGACTGGAGTCTATTGATTGTGAGGTGTTCTTAAAATATATACAGTAGTGCACCAGCCATTCTAGTATTCAGACTGGGGGGAATTCAATATTCATGTCTATGAAGTACCGTCGGGCGGTTTCAGCTGACACCAGAATAATAGTCTGTGAATGGAACACCTGCAGTAAACCACAACTCCAGCAGTCAGAGCAAGCCTACCAAGTGTGTGTGTGTGTGTGTCTGGTATGCTTCTGTTCTAGAGACATTAAACTCTTGTATACATATTGTTTAAATGGTACCATTGGCTTTTGTCTCAAAAGGTGCTTGGCTTGGACATGCAGGAATAATGTTTAATTGGTATAGAATGTCATAATTTCAATGCAAATGTGAACAAAACTAAAATGGTTCTTCAAAGGACAATCCATCAAAATGCTGTTGAAGAAACTGAAACTGGTTCTTCTATCTTTACATCTTTATTTAAAGAAGCATATCATAGCTGTCATACCAAATGTCATATTTCTGAAATGACAACTATAAAAGAATGTTTCATTAAAAAAAAGTTTGCAATAATAAATGGTAAAAAAGCAAGATTATGACAGCTAGGCCTACAGTTCCAGCCATAAATGTCAAAAACAAGGATTTCTACTTGTTGATTCCAGTGTTAAGCTAAAAGCATTGATGATTTTTGTCTGTTCTACATTAAAAGCTTGACATCTGAAGCTTGTAAAAGTCGACACATGTTCTATTTTAAGCTTAAATAGACCAGTTAGAATATAGTTTAGCTTGTATGTTGCAATTTAAAAGGGAATTTTTCAGTAGAGATACCTGGTAGTGACAAATGTAGGGCTTACAGAAGGTCTAGTGTAATGTTTCTGTCTTAAAACTTTGGTCCGACCCATTGTTAATTCAAATGTAATTGCTCAGTTCCACTGTGAGTTCCCAATTATGCTGGTGGTTAATTTGACTTGTAAAACCATCATTCTAGTTCCTAAAGGCCTAATTATTAGGAGAGCTCACTTGTCTATTTCTATTTTGGTACTATGAGGCAAAAAGAAATCTGAATGAATAACTTTCCATTCCATTTCAAGTATGCAACCATTTTGTTTCAAACTTAAAATTTGAAATTAAATAATAGTACTAAAATAATGACAGTAGAGTTTAAACAAGCATGAATTGAAAAAATACAATGAACTAAAATAGGCTCGGAAGACCCTAAAGGTTCCCTTCTGGGAATCACAAAAGGAAATTTGTACTTTTTTGGTCTATTTGTTTATGAAATTGTTCCCACAATGTAAATGTGACAGGCATTGGTCATGGGACCTGTCAAGACATCAAGACGTCCCTTGACGTCTAGAAAGAGAAAGTAATTCCCATCAGGCAAATGTTATGTAGCAAAACTGGTGAAACATGAAATAACTTGCTATCCTTCAAAACTGAAGCCAGAATAAGAGCACAGATACTCACACACCATTCCAGACTGTGTGAGTATTTGCTGGGAACCATGAAAATATTAAAGCACCTGCCTACTCATTTTCTTTTATGATTATCTTCTATTATTCATAGTTTTTGGGATGAATTTTCTGTGGACTGTCAGAGATGTTGGCCTTTTTGAGGTTTTTGAGGATTCTTTTTGAGATTTTCACGGTGATGTTTTCCTGTCATTTTCTTCTGTCTGATCTGAGTTAGGCGGTATTAGATCTTTTCATGTGTGACACTAGATCTGTCAAAGGATCAGAGGTAGGGATATGTCATGTCAGCTACAGTGAGAGTGGGAGCTGGTTTTCAAGGGGTCTGTGGGTCTTCTGATGTAAAGGCATGGTTCTTGGCTTGGACATGCAGATCTAGGAAAAATCATATTGGTATGGAATGAGGGAGTCAATATTTTGACTTCAAAAGAAACTAACATGGGTTATTGTATGGCACCACTGGTGTGTATTTATCATGTAGAGTATTCTGATTTTACTATGGCTTTAGTATTGGAGTAATTCTCTAAAACATGGGAGATAGTCCTAATAGCCTGATCACAAGTGAAATCACATTTTGGCTTTGAAACTGAGGCAGCCTTATGTGACAATGCTGACTCAGAACATAGCTTGTGTGACCTCCATTTCTGGCAAACGAGACTCTAGTTGGCTTTTTATTACCCAGATCCTTATTCACATTTTCTGGTCCACCTTAAAACACTGCTTCAGTAGCAATATTTCAGTGAGTCCGAAACAGACCGAGATAAGCAGAAATAGGACGCTTGTCAATTGCAGTTTCTGTAATGATATGGCCATAAATCTGTGTGGATTTAGGAAAAAAAAAATAGTGAAATAGCTCAGTCAAGGTCAAAACTAAGCAAAATTAACACATCAACGCTATTTCACTCATGAGGGAGTTGAACTCTGACGTTAGCAATGGAATATAAACTTTAATGAATTTAAAATCTCATCATTCAAACAGTTCTGGAGTATAACACTAGTAAATGTGACATATCTTTACTATTAGACATTTTAAACTAGGTTGAGCTTTAAACTCAATTAATGAGCATCACCAGCCACTGTTTCATGCCTTCCAGTGACAACATCTCAGATGGCTCCCTAAAAGCCCAGCGTGACGTGATGCCATTCACTTGCTGAATGTGTCCTCCTGTGCTTTGAAGTTAACACTAACTATATCTACTCCTTTTGCAATTATGGAACTGTCATGAACGTGGCTATCAGCTTTAATTGATCTCTCTTTTATGGACACATCTTTACCACGGACAAGAGGAAAACCCATTTATGGTACGTTGTTCTCTTTATAGAAGTCAAAAGCTGACATATTCTTGATTGAAAGATTCACAAGGTCAGCGCACTTTTTATCTACCACTCATCTTATATATCACGGGCTTATCAGTGCATGCCAATGGTCACATCATTTTTACACACTCATGGTGCTTAATTATGATCAGATAAAAATGAAACAGGATTTCACACACACACACGCACGCACGCACGCATGCACGCACGCACGCATGCACGCACGCACACACATATATATATATATATATATATATATATATATATATACACATACAGCTTTGGAAAAAAATGAGAGACCACTGCAAAAATGTTCAGTTTCTCAGGTTTTATCTTTTATAGGTGTAAGTGTTGAACTGAACGGCTTTGCCTCAGTTTTTAAGAACTACTGACAATATTTCTACTAATTTCCAAATAAAATATTGTTCTTTAAAGCATTTTAAAGGAAATGGCAATACATCAAAATAAAAGAAATTATGCAGTGTTTACCGAACTTGAATAATTCAAAGAAAACAAATCTCTTGTTCACTCTTAAACAAAATGGCAATAATTATCTTCGATGAACTTCTAGTAGTGTTTTACCATCCAACCGGTCACATCGCGAGAGGCAAGAAGTCACTGAACAAATACAACCATGCTGACAAAAAACTTCATTACTAATCAGTACCTCAAAATCAGAATGCGGTGCTTGTGTAGGAATTTAACAGACACTGGCATGGAATGGTTGTCACACTCATAGAGATCCTATATACATATATATATATATATCATCTCTCTCTATATATATATACACACACACACATACAATTATACACACACTGAATACTGTAAATATTATGTGCTGTTGGGAGAACGTTCTGATTAATTATTTTAAATGAGCTTGATGTGTCCTCATTTCTGTCTATTGAGGCCAATTTACAGTAGCCACTGTGACGTCCAGTGCGCTGAGAAGTGGCAGCCAATGCTTCAACACTTGACTTTCCTAATGGTAGTATAGAGTACAGAGGGCCACAGTAAGGGACTTTTTTACACTACTGATACACACACACCTTTCAACAGAGATCACATGTTAGCAAAATATGTACGATAGACACCAAAATCTTATCTAGTCATTACCTTTGGACATTTACTAATGATTTGGAATATAAATCCAAAGTCCAAATACAAAATGTTAGCTTCACTCTGTCAAACAGTGATTTAACCTCAATCCACAGGAATCTATCACGTCTGACTTTGATCCTAGAGATGGTGGGAAATAGTGCTGAGGAAATAGTGCTTCATCTTAAATCATTTACATGCTCCCTGGACATTTTTCCCCAAAAGCTTTTTAAGAACTGTTTTTAGAAGCTTATCGCAGGACCTATTGCAAATTGTGATTGGCTCACTAAACTCAGGCATTTTCCAGCACTGCTAAAAAAACAGTTATTAAACCCTTCCTGAAGATGTGCAACTGCTGCCCTTAACAGTTATTGGCCATCTTTGATCTTCCCTTTTTAAGCGAGATTATAGAGAAAGTAGATTTCAATCTGATCAGTAACTACCTAGACACAAATGGCTGCTTTGATGAGTATCAGTCAGGTTTCTGTCAACATCGTAGACCAGAAACTGCTCTGGTAAAGGTACTAAATGATGCTGGCCTGGATACAGATGCAAGTAAAATAACTGTGCTGGTGCTGTTAGATCTGACTGTAGCCTTTGACAAAGTTGACTATAACATTCTGCTGGACAGACTTGAAAACTGGGTTGGGCTCTCAGGTACGGCCCTTAGATGCTTCAGGTCGTACTGGGAAGGCAGGGGTTATTCTGTCTTAATCTGGGGAAACCACCATGCCATATGAGTCCCACAAGGATCCATTCTTGGGCCTGTTCTGTTCAACCTGTACATGCTTCCTTTGGGTCAAATTTTTAAAGAGAATAATGTGTCATATCATAACTATTCCTGAGACCTACCTAGCTCTTTCACTTTGGAACTTTGGTCCAATAGAGTCATTGTTTTGGTACCTTGATAAAGTATACAACTTCATGCATCAAATCTTTCTCCGATTAAATAATGAGATTATCTTGTTTGGAAACAAAGAGGGAAGTTAAAATTTCAGAATGCAGGAGCAGTTTGGAGCACATAAGACATCTACCCTTATAAAAAATATTGGCTTGATCATGGAAGGAAATCTTAGTTTTAGTGTTCACATTAAAGCTATAAGAAAGTCAATATTTTGCCGTCTTTGCTAAAGTTAAAGACTTTGTGTCCAAATGAGGCTTAGAGAAACTTATCCATGCCTTTATTTTCTGCAGGGCTGACTATTGCAATGTTCTTCTCACTGGGATTCCCAGAAAGGTCATTAGGCAACTCCAGCTCATTCAAAATACCAGAGTTCTAACAAAAACCAAGAAAAGAGATCACATCACTCTAATCCTCAGGTCCTTACAATGGTTCAAGAACGGAATTGATTTCAAAGGACTATTCTTTTAAATATCAGCACTTCTATCACGATTTTAATCCTCTTCTGTTGATGCTTTTTAAAAAAAAATTCTACCATTTTTACTGATTTTATTTCTTTTCCTGTAATACACCTTTGAGTATTACAACTGGCTATATAAATAAACTCGACTTGACTTAACTGTCGAACAGGGTGGACATTACTGAAGTATAGTAATGAAGCACAGTTACTTAAGCATTATTTTAGAAGAAAAGTCATTTGCTTACTAAAACCCAATATTTGTATGTTTACAAAAAAGAGAAAAAAATATTTTTTTAGTTTCCATTTTTCATTTATACCTTCAAAGTACTTGCTACAGACCTCAAAGGCCAGTTGTCACTTTGCATAAAATATATTTGTTATAAAAGTAAAAACAGTATTTGTTGTGCAAGAGTCAAAAATGTACAGAAAACTGCCTCATAATTTTGAAGAAAAGTAGTCAACTTGACTCTTATCTGTGTTGGACATGTGTTTCGTCTCCTTAGTCTTCTCAGTGTCCTACTTAAGCTTCGATTTTAAAAAAACTTCACACACATGCATGTGAGATAATTCCTTTGAAACAATGTCAGTTATATAATATAAACTTGCACAATGAGAAATTATTAACTTCACAATGTCCTTTTTTACTCAGTTTTATCCCCAGTTCCAACTGCCAGCTAGGACTCCCTCAATCACACAACAGTACCAACACTAAGAGTAAAGGCTTGCATTTGCTACCTCTGATTTTTTTAAACTGCCACTAACTCAAAATCACTGGACACCTCAACATGCTTTGAGGAACACTAACTAACTTCCAGTTATCTAGAAGATTCCTCCACTGCACTAAATGATGGGGGGAGATAGAGAGTCATTCTACCCACCCAGAGCGAACAGGGAATCTTTTGAACTCTTGATTGCTGTTGCATCCGCAGTGATTGAACCATCACTAAGATGGTTGCGCCACTCTTTATCCCTTGTCCTTTATTTAAAATGAAATACATGTTAAGTCAATTAGATGTTTTTGTTATTTCAATCATCTCCAAAGTGCACAGTGAAATGAAACAACATTTCTCGATGACCGTGGTGCAACACAAAGAACAAAAACACCACAACAAGAACTGCAACACCACAAGACTACACAAGTGCAGGCAGGATAGGACTAAAGAGAGAGTGCAAAAAACACAAGAGTAACAGTACAGTCACTTACAGGACAACATACAGTGCAGTCAGTCAGTACTATGACAAACTGTATTCTAGCAGGATTCAGAGATAGACATCAATATTATTGATGTCTTATTCCATTTCCACGACATAAGTTATTAATATAATTAATGCCATTGTTCATTTAGTCGTCTAATAGACATTCTGGAAGGCTATAATGGCTAGCTGTAATTAACATGCAAGAATTAGTACATGCATGTTTTTATAATCCGTATGTATTTCTGTGTCACCTACTACTAGCTCTGTACTGAGAATAAAGTGGTAGCGTTCAAAGTAAATTGATTAAGTGCAGTTTTGATGGTGTACTTCGATGTATTCATAAATATGAACATTTATTCATGTGTATTTCCTTACAGCATACTAAGGCATAACTCAAAATATACAACTTAAAAATATACACCCTAAATTTGAAATGACATTATACTTTTATGTGAAGAAATGCATTTATTCAAGTTTAAGTCTTAACAGCAGTATATTGTACATTATTAATACAGTAATTTAAACTGTATTACATAAAATATGTATTTTTTCTCTATATTTTTTATGCATTTCCATCAAATACTTTGTATAATGTACTGTTTGCTGTATTATTTATATACTTGTACTATTATGATACAAATACTATACTATACTATACTATGATACTAAGTATACTTTTTTTCACTCACTTTCAATGGATTCAAAATGAAATGAAAAAACTGGTCTCACATCAGCATGGCATGAGTGTTTTGCCCGTGCTCATATTCATGCATGCGACGCCATCTGCCCTGACCTTTATTTGTTAGCCCCAAGCATCCTCTAAGCCATCGCTGTTTAGACCAGTGATACTATCTAGAGCAGAAGAGATCTCTTAGTTGCCTTTATTAATGAAGAAAAGGGGAATGAGGACACATCACAAAAGAGGGCTGAATGCACTCGCACTCCTTTAATTTGGTTTGTGAACCTACCAAGGCCAAATCTCTTACATCCTAACTGCTTTGTTAGCTTCGCAGATGCCGGGTGGTCTGAAACAAACACGTTCAGCGGTGATATTTGATTTCAGTTCATTCAGGTTGCGATTCGAGAGATTGAGAGATGCCCTGGCACTCCATTCCTGCTGGATTCAGCATTCGACCTTATCATTTCTTTCGGGGTCGAGGTTGGAGCTTGAGACAGATGGCAGTGGCAAAATGTCTCTCTTAATAAGTCCGTTCATATAGAACGCTCAGCAAATAATCCACTGGTCATGCGTGCAAACTCGTTGAAATACTGTGGTCAAGAAGAAGTCACTGAACATATACGACCATGCTGACAAAAAACAAGCAGCTGAAACAAATTCCTCTTCACCTCAAACACAAACAAGCTTACACCTAATGGATGAATAAGCATAAGGCAAGCTACAAACTTTAATTAATCACACACTTACCTGAAACATGTTAAAAGGAGTTGTTAAAGAATCTCTAATGTGTATATGTAGTTTCTGACACAGCATGGCTCAAATGTGTATATGTAGTTTCTGACACAGCATGGCTCAAATGTGTATATGTAGTTTCTGACACAGCATGGTCTATTATTATCGGCAGAAATGGACATGGGCAGAATTCAAGCTTCCAGATGGCTGCTACTACTTTACCAGTACTACTACACAAGCTATGTAACATATAATTACCTCTATCAGTCTTAACTGCGCAGTAATGGATATAGCTTATTTAATTCTTAGGGATCTGAGGGATAGAGAGAAGTAAAAAATGATCAAGTTTATCATGACAACATTTAAAAAACAATTGTATTTTTGGTACATAAAAGGTTTGTTCATAAGTGAAATAAATGGGGAATAAATTAATTAAAAAACTGTATCTCATGTTAGTTATGTTAGGATATGAGATCTTTAGTGATTTGATAATATTTTGAGGCCAGTTTGTGATGATGTAGGCATGCAGTTTGCACAGATTAGCCTCATCTTATTATAAAGTACATTATTCACTACAGCTCAGGTTCTATACGACTAGATATTATGAGTCTTTATTAAAGAGAAACCTTCGGTCTGATGGAGAGAATTTCAGTCTGATGACATTTTAAGTAAGACTACATTCTTTAAGTCTTTCTGAAACTGGTTAACTGTTATGTTACATATCTAGCAGCTGTTTCCAGCTGTGTTGTTTTGTATCTTTTATTGAAGCACTGCATTTACTTGGAGCTGCATAGCAGTTCTATCCTTCAGACAGATGGTTCTTCTGAAATGAATGACTGACAGGTTTACTTTCATACAGCACAATGCCCGCTGTTCATAATGAGACTAAACTGAAATTACTCGACTCAGACTCGGACCCCAGATATATCAGCTCATGACCATCTCTGCCATGTAGTGACAATAAAACCACCTTTAGATCATGGATGAATAAATATAAAAATATACATATAAAATAATGATAAACATCTAGCCAAAATCAAGATTAAATCCCTCCTTAATGGGTTCATTCATTTGGAAATGCTGTCAAACAATATTTAAAAATTTACTTTCCATACTAAGCTGTTTTTTTTTTTTACATGTAAAGTATTAAAATAAAATATCATATAATAAAATAAAGTAAAAATATTTGTCTTCACCCGTTTAATACAAAATCTACTTTTGGCCTAACAATTTAAATATAAATGTCCTTTTGGCTGGCAAAACTGTACTTGTCTGAACCAATTGGTTTTAAGGTGATGAGAGGAAGATGGAAAATAAAGTGTGGAGAGAAACTGAAGTCAGGGGGAGGGTAGAATATTTTGAAAATGCCATCCATACCCAGGGTGAGCAGCCGCGTGCCTTCAGGTTTGGATAAATTTTCCAAACTGTATTTCTGACTGACATGTCTAGAATGTTTTATTTAACTGTTCTACAACAAGACTTGATTGATTGAGTTGAACCATGAGTCCAGCGTGCAACACCTCAGTACCTTTCGATCCAGTTGCTTAAGAACTTAACAGCAAGACTCTCTGAGAGCCTGCGGACTTTGCAGCCTGCTAGTTTGAGATCAGTCACCTGTGGTGCACAGCTAAGACTGAACGCACTTTTGCTCTTCTTACGTTTTATTATTATTTATTATTATTATCATCATTGTTATTATTACTCTTACACCCATTTTTGGTGCCTCTTCTCATCAGAGCCCATATTGAATTTTGGGAAAATTCCAATGTCAAAACCTCTGTTAAAATCTGGTACAGTGCACCTGCATTCAGATTTTTGATCAGTTGATCAGGGGCAGAGTATTGACTGTTTAAAAAATCGATTTTTGTGGTCAAAAATCGATCTCTGCATTGTCTCTGCAATGTGTGGAAAGAGAGTATGACGTCACAGCTAAGGTGCAAGGAAAGGGACAAAGCGTAAAGAAACACAAAAAAACAGAGGAACCAATGCAGAGCAAAACGAACAGGATACTTCAGATGCTTCAGGACAATAAAGCTCAGGTCAGTTATAAAAAAGACATGTGTCACTGTTTGTTGTGGTTTCATTAATCAGCCCGTGAGTGCAGCTATGCATCCTTAAGCATAAATGGCTTGGTAAGAGCCAACAAGTTAATGGCTGATCAGCGGTAAGACGGCAGCCACTGAATGAAGATCACTGTTTTTTTTGTCCATAAAACCAGTATTTGTGTGTCTCCAAATTGAAACCACACTGTCACACTTCACATTTTCTCGTGGAAATGCAATCTAGTTCAAGAAATGCTCTTCTTTACCTCTCCTGAAATGAACACTTTAGTCAGATAAAGATCATGTTGCTACCAATCCATGAAAGTAAACGTCTGCCAGTTGATAGCATGCAATTGGCGACTGCTAGCATCCAGTCACAGCTGCAGGGCCAATACTCTGAAATTCCTTACACAGCGTGTGAGAGCAGACAGGGCAAGCTCTCTAAAAGGCAATTTGCTTCTATCTTTAAAAAGAAAAAAGGCAGAAATACACTTTACTGAATTAGGCATCGCCATAACTCTGTAGAGAGTTTAGAGAATAATAAAGATTCATAGCTACCACGATTATTACACAAGTAATGGAATAAATATTAAAGCTAGACAGCAGAGGTGAACAGGATGTTAAGACAATAGATATGACAGTGAATCTTTGTCAGTTTTCAACTGACATTCTTATAATATATTTTGAACGGGCATTTTGTATAAAACGTCAAATAGATATGCAAATGAAACTTTGTCTATTTAAACATGTACTTCATTTGCACATATTTAAAAATAATGTAAAACACACTTTAAAAGTGATTGGATTATCATTTAATCTCTGAAAAGATGAGTATTGTATTATAAAATGTTTTTCAGGTCATTTTACGTTCAAATAATCTAGTATAAATCCAGCTATAAGCAACATATAAAGAAATTATTTTGTAAAACTCTTTAGAATATGGCAAATGAGCAGGTAAAATATCATTAATGCAGGTGTGCTTGGTTTACAGTGTATACAAAAGCAGATATCATGAAGTTTAATGAACATACCTTTGAGTTGCTTTACCAACGAAAATGCAGGAATAATATCAATAATTCCAAATAGGTGTATCTGGATATTCTAGTTAGATTTAAATACAGAAAGCAAACTTTTCAGTGATATACAATATGACGTGATTTTGCGAGTGTGGTCAGAGCCTTAATGGCTGTAAATTGACAACATACTAAAATGCACAATCTCTTCAAAATTTCAATGTTTTGAGGAATAACATTTTGAGGAATAAGATGTTACAGAAGTAATTTAACCAAAACTCAAAATCACTGCTTCTGTCTCTAGTGTTTTGCCTAAATGTAGCAACACTAATCTACCAAGTAGGACAGCATGCAGGAATGTGATCAGTCAAAGAAATGGCACATAGAATGAAAAATGAGTTTTTTTGTTTTTTCCAGAAGATAAACCATCAGCACTCTCTTGACACCACAGTTTTGAGAATGCAATGGCTGTTTGAAAAGAACATTAGGACTCATGGAATGTCAGAAAGGGAACAGATTATTTTTG
>JBBJLS010024224.1:0-14919 GCA_037577275.1 Bryconaethiops microstoma
TGTTTTTATACTTTTCCTCATTAAATAAGATGTGATTCAGGTGATCAGTAATCAGTCCCTCATAAAGCAGAATGAGAATTTAACAGACACTGACATGGAATGGTTGATTTAAAAATAAACTGCAGTGGTCTCTTATTTTCTTCTGGAGCTGTACATACACTGTTTCACTCGTCAACTAAAAACCATCTCTATCACATGTGCCTACTTCAATAAGCTTCACTTTGCCCTTTTGTCTCTCCAACAGCTTGTCTCATCTTTTCAGATCTCACCAAGGTCACCAGCATCTCAGTGTTATTATGTCTTATAGGTCTTATAGGTCCAGCCTTGCTTTTTAATTGACATGTATAGGTTTTCTGAACTGGACACTGAACTGCAAATAAATGGTGACACATTTTATGTAGAGCATTAAAAGAGTTACAGCATTTTAATGGCACTTTTATGCAGCGATCTGTAAAGATGGGAGGAAAGGCTTGGCAGGGACGTGACTAAAGTCTGAAAACATCAGGGGCTGAGATCATCAATAGCTCTGGGGAGTGAGGTTGGGGAGTTCATTGTTGCTAATTTTTTAATGTAACAGGAAACCAATGGAACAAAATGCTATTTCACCTCTGAAGAACAGAAAAACTTTTAGCCTACTTGGGGACTGCATCCATTCATTTCCACGTCCTCCATGTTTACATGAGCAAAACATGTCTTTCCCTCTGGAAATTACTGAAAGCATTCTCAGATCTGCTCATAACATTCCTGCAGGATAAATACTTTCTAAAAGGCAATGAATTACCCTTATATTGAGAAGCAACCATTATAAAATGCACATTATCCTGTGGAGTGGTGGTGGGTTTGATGTTCTCGTTGCGAGAGCATCTTGGAGGTTAAATGAGTTGTTTACATTTTGAAATGCTACCTGCGGCTATTGGTCAAAATGTCTGTTGGAAGACCTCACATTTAGCCCCATTTGCAACATGTGTATTAAACTGTGAGTCATTTCATTTGTTGTTTAGTTGGTAATCTGAGCTAGTAACAAGCACTGTGCATGAAAATACTCTTTAGCTTGTGGGAATATTAAGCTAAATATCATTGCTGGCATGTTAAAACTTTGCTGAAACATCCAAGGACGAAGATTTCTGCCTAAGAATTTGATTACCAAGTAATGAAGCAAATGGTTCTCCAGATAAATAGGACCAACTTGGCAATGAAGGTTTATTTATTTGATCGGCATGCTCTTTAGAGTGAACGCATTTATCCGTGGCTACTTGTCCATTCAACCTGAAATGTTGATACGATGTAATCAGCAGCTGGCATTTTAAAATTATGTTAAATTACAAAATTGATGTGCAAGGTTTTTTTCTGACATTGGTGTCATTTCTTATGTATACCGTTCACGTTAACTTACAGATGTTGAAAACTGTGGGTAAATATATATTCTGTGTGTAGGGTGGTCTTTAGGCAGCACTGCTTAAAAGCCAAAAACAAAAAGCAAGTGAATTCGTTCTCTAGAGAACAAAAGAGCTGTCAGCAAAGAAAAGTGTGATGGATTTTGTCAGACTGACAGACACCTAGCCAGAATTGATTACCTTTTCTCGCCCAATGAAAAGTTAACATCCCACTTATCGGCTGTGCAGCCGGTGACACAGAGAGTTCCCGAGCACTGCCCACTGGTCTCTTTGTAGCTGCTCCAGAGGGGCGCCACTTTTGCAGATCCTTCTGGTCCAGACTATCGGAGAGAGAGATAAAATTGACCAAGCAGGGTGGACTTGGCATGGACCACAACGCTCACAAATAAGACGTTCTATGACTTGTCAAATCTGAGCGCAAACACCTGGCCAGAAAAACAATCCCGGTCCAGCCGCTCTAAATGTGTTTTAATTAGAAGCCAAATCCGCAAGGCAAACATGACCATCCACCCTCGCCTCACCTCGGCTGATTCTGCTGCTGCCAATTTTTCAATCCCTCCCACCGACTAATTAGAAAGTAATTAACCAGCCAATTCAATAGACAGATGTGGGAAGGCGGCTGTTAAAAGTGCTTCTGATAAAACCAGCGGGGAAAAAAAAAATCTGCCAGTCTGCCAGACTTCTATATAACTTTGTGAAATCCCTCTGTATTTTAGATCAATCAAACATCCTTCCCTGTTCGATTTTTGTCTTTCATTGGTACTGCACAGAGTCCATAAAAGCCTCCACTTCGTGAAAGCTCGCTTTTACCCCACTGAGCGAAAGTTAAATGTATTTGTTAGCAGAACGGCACACAGATTCTAAATAATCTACTGGAACTGCTGGAACCGGATACCTGCCGCTCTGCTGAACAGATTCAGTCCACATGCTCATCATTAGCATTATTTCCATCTGGCACAGGAGCAATAGAGGAAGGCAATTTTAACAGAAGTGACACTTCCATAATCTTTCGGCATTTATCCAATGCCTGTTTATTTAACAGGATAGGCCCTTGCTCAAATTATATTACGGATCCGAATTAATTGAAAGTAATGCAAACTACAGTAAGCACAGTAATGTAGTCATCTCTTCATTATCCCTGTGTTAAAAAAAAAAAAACAAGCCTTGAGAGATTTTAGAGTAGTATTTTGCTCTCAAAAATTCCATGCAGGATGTCAGCAAAGATCTAAAACTGGATATGCCTGGTGTGTCTACAACACTATCAGTCAAATGTTAAGCAAGCACTGTAGCTCCTCCCAGAAGACCGGTCAATAGCATTGATCTGCCACTTGGCACACTGCATCGAGCTTGACAACTGATGTGATGGTGTTTCAATTTGTCTCTTCCTGTCTGCATGGAAAGCATTGCGGTGCTTGGGCCTGACTCAGGCCGGCAGACATGGAGTCTCCCCTCATTACTAATGGATGCACTGAGGACGCTCATCAATAAGACATAAATGAATACTACTCGATAGCATGGTGTGATTCATACTGTGTTGTGGAAATGCAATGCAGTCTTATGAAAGAGGGGAATTGAGACTGAGTGGAAGATGCATGTTTAAAAAGTGAACAAAATACCTTGTGGCAATTGGGCGGGGGGGGTGGGGGGTGTTTCTCCCATTATTAACATTTTTGCAGACAGGGGTGGGAGAGGTGGCAATGGCAAAAATTAAACTAATCATTTATCAACCTGGGTGGGGGGGGGGGCATCGGTGGTGGTGATGATTTTTTATTGAATGCATTTGAGGAAGGATGAAGCATTTGTTGGTTGGGGACAGGGGGAGCTGAAACAAGTTAAATTAGTTAAACATCTTTTTACTCAAGCAAATGCTCATGTCATTCATGTTATGTAACCAAATCTACTGCTAAATTTTGCTGTTGAGGCTCACGGAGGGTCGCAAATATTGAGGTCTTAGACCCTGTAAGACCCCCAATATATCTTAACTTGTAATTCATATGGTTTGAAGAAATAGATTGAATTAAAGTTTAATAACTGAAATCATTTTTATCACACGTGAACACACCATAGAACCGTACACAATGTGAACAGTTTGAAATTGTTTTCTGTATTTAACCCATTCACCAAGTGAAGCAGGGGAGTCAGGAACACAGCGCCTGGGGAGCAGTGTGTGGGGACTGTAACTTGCTCAAGGGTACCTCAGTGGTGCCATTGGCAGTCCTGGGATTGAAACTCACAACCTTCCAATTGCAGAGGAAATTCCCTAACCACCAGGCCACAAGCTGCCACAATTCTGTTAACAATGCATGTTAAACTCTAGTAACAAGGCATGTTCATTGTGTTGTAAATTATATGATCAATCTATGAACTCAATTAACTCAACTTAGAGTATTATTTCAAAAACGATTGAACATTAGGATTTTAAAGCTATAGCTTTACTATCACGATAAAAGTAACTAAGCGGGTAAAACACTAATGGTTTAATAGTAATAAAGTAGTGACAGGAGAAAGAAAAAAATATTGTTTTGAATTGTACAACACAAACCTTAAGAAATGTTGACAAGACCCAATGAATAGATTTAAATAACAAGTACAGACCTAAAGGGAACATAGACTGGGGTTACTGAAAATGACAAATCCAACATGCAAATGTACAACACCAGGATCCAGTAACTCTCTGGATGATGAGTTTACATTTAGATTTTTGATAATCATTTATTAATTAATAAAAAGGTGTCTACTAGTCATCCAATCTAAACACATAACGTTTACCCGCAAGACAATCCTATCAAATGCTTTACTTTCACACAATAACAATGGAAGGTATTCAGTTATTGAACTGTGCATTATTTTAAATTAATTTTATTTTTGACGATCCTTATATTTTTTGCTGTTGCTTTGCTGTATTGCACATTCAGAATGGTCCTAAGTTTTTACTGGAGAAGTCCTTGGATGACATTTTTCAGTAAAAGCATCCTTGCGGACCGGTGCAATCCAGCCCCTCAAAAGGAAGCCTCACCTGCATGCAGCCTACACCCTGCTATTAAGGCTGAAAGCCTTGCCTGGATGTCAGGGAGACTCTGGAGAATCACCACCTCACCTTGAGGTTGGCTGGTGAATTTGAACCATACACTCATATTCTCATATACTCTCATATATCATACCTCAAATCCTTCTTTTTTCTCATTATTCATTATTGTATTTTCATTAGTATTTTCTCATTCACTTTACCATAACTCTAATTGGGCTAGCACCCTGCTCAGGATGGGTCTCTGTCTCACACCCGTTGACCCTGGGATATTCTCTGGGTACCCGCGACCCTAGTAAGGATTAAGAGGTTACAGAAAATGAATGAATGAATGAATGAGTGCTTAACAGAGGAGGATTGGATCCCCTTTTGAGTTTTGGCTCACTTATGAGTCTGTATACAATCCTGTATTGTTATAGTCTCACTGCTGTGCCCCCTCCCCCCCATAGTATTTATTTATTTTTTTTAGGTATTGTACATTCAGATATATATATATATATAATGTCTAATTATTCTTAATTTCCCCCCTTTTTTACCCCCTTTGTTGATCTGTCTGAGTGTGCATCATTTCTTCAGCTTACTATTTTTCCTTGCCACTGTTGCCCTTGGCTCACTCTTGAAAATAAGCTTGATGCCAAAGAACCATTTGGGATTATTAAAGAACCTTTCAAAGCACCTACTTTTTTAGGGTTAAGGTAACCTATTTAAGATTGAAGGGCTTAGACCAGGATTTAAGATTCAGAGACAGTTGAACTTGAATAATTTCAAAGACATTTGTTATAGAAGTAGAAGGGCCAAAGGGCAGGAGTATAGAGCAGTGAGGCTTCAAAAAGAAATATCTGATTTTAAAATAAATGAGAATAAAAGGATTACAGTATTTAGGCTGCAATACATGCCACGAGATCCAACAACAGAGAACAGTTCATCGTAGATAATGAACTATGCATTATTTTTACTTATTCTATTCATTTGTGATTTTTTTCTGTACTTTTAAACAGTTCTGCATTTGATTGACCAGTGCAGAGGAGCAAAAGAATATCATTATTTCTTATTTTATTATAATTAGAACTATTTGTAAAATCTTACATTGTCATACTTTTTTTGGTCCCTTTTCCCTTTTTTTGACCATTTCTGATGGCCATCAGTCACATTTTTTTTTCTGTTCTTTTTAAATCTACAGATTTGTATTATTGTCCATATGTAGAATTACTGACTGTATTCTACATATGCACCAGATGTAACTATTGAATAAATACCCTTATAGATGCATAAAGGAGATTAAAGGGTCATTTTTCCCCCTCAATTAATTCCTGGGCAGTCCCATGCACACGAGGATATTCAGCACACAGGTTAAGTCTGAGGAATTGCCACCTCTAGTCAACGGGAAATATTCTGTTAACAAGTTACAAAATGTCTGGGCTCCACAGAGTGAGGGCTTTCTATCCCACTGATGATTTGAATGCAGACCTCCCTGATTGTTCTGGCACGATATAAGCCTTCAGCAGCCTGCGTGCAGGAGACTTGTGCATTGGCCATGTTGAAAATTAGTGCTGTCTGTGATCTTGTATGAAGATTAGAGGTCCAGATCGACTCAGCCCAACTGTAAACCTTATACTACTGTGGAAGAGCTAAATTGGCTTCAAGAGAATTTGCATGTGCCCTGGAGGCTGATGGAGAGTCGAAGCAAATGGAGCAGTAAAACTCCATCTAGAGGACGAGGTAGTGATGCGTTCAAGGTGAGTCACCGGGCAGAGGGCGTGGATGACGTTCAAAATACTGAACCTATAAATGAGTGACGGTAATAACGGAACTGTTGTCTGCCTCTGACCACTGAAAAGCACCTTCTGATTTGATAAACTCTTGATGGACTCTTCAGTGAATGCGGCCGCGAGTGGGGTCAGGACGACACGTGCTTTGTCTGAAAATGAGTTCCGAAGCGACGAAGGTTTCAGGGAGCGCTAGAAATAGAAAATGCCATTTAATTGCTCTGACCCTGGTATCCTTCCTGTGCTTGATTCGACCATTAGCGGTGTTCTCAGTGTTCGGCGCACTGTGTGTGCGTGTGTGTGTGTGTGTGTGTGTGTAAGAGAGAGAGTTGTTTGGCGGTGAGCACAGCGGATGCAGACCCATGACAGGTGGGCAGTGTAGGGTCATTTCAGAGGTCAGAGGATTGGCGTACGTGGGACAGTCGCGGAAAGAGGCACTTCACTAAGCATACAGAGCCTCATGAATATTATACTGTAGCCTCTCACTTTGGGAAGCTTCTCAAAGACAGCGAGAAGCAAAGAAGGTTGATTAGAATCAGCTACGTTGCTTAAGGAGCCCCAATCCTGCATTTTTCTTTCTTTTTTATTTTCCCCTCTGTGGTCCATTTATGACATTTGTGCAGGTCATAAATTATATTAACATGCCATTTCAAGTCTCTCTTCAGTCCTTAGATTTAAATAGGCTTTTTGTTGTGATGCCTTTAGGACTGATATGTAAATAAGCTCTGTTCTGTTTGGCTGTACTGCATGGAGCATCATTCGAAAGGCTGAATAGGTAGCGGTGTGAATCGTATGATTTAAAATGGGCCATTTAATTGGAAGAATAATTGTTGCATAGTTGATGTACAACACCAGTCAAAAGTTTGGACAGACTTGGCTGATTGTTTATGCTTCAAAATCTAAAGACAATCATTGTTTGGAATTTTGTTTCTAGGACAAATGTACAGTTGTGTGCAAAAAGTTGAACATCTCTGGTCAAATGACAATGAATGAATGAAAATGAATGAACGAATCAGCTGCGAAGATCTAAATGTGGTACTTTTTTCTGCAATATTCAGTGCACATTTTTTATTCATTTATTGTAGCACACATCCTCTACAGGAATACTCAGGGATAATGACTGTTTATTTGCTGAATTTAATTTAATATCTAACTTTTGCAATGGCCACATTCTATGTTTCGATATGTTAAATTCAGCAAATAAATGGATCATGTGTTTTCTGTAGAGGATGCACGCTCATTTTCATTTTCAACAGAAGTGTAGGGTTGGCCAGTGGTTCCAAACTTTTGCATATGACTGTAAATAAATTAATTTCTGAAACAAACAACTGCAATGCTTTTTTTATTGCTCCACCAGTAGTTTTCAGCTGATAACAAGTGCTCAGTATATGTGGAACTTCTTCAAGTCTGCTGGAAAAGCGTCCCGGGGGGCTCATCAGGAAGCCGCTACTGCTGTATGATTTGTAATTAGCTACACATTAGCTTGACTGCCAATGCATGAAATTCTAACCTGTTTCTCAACCACTAATGTGGTACTTGTCTTCCATGTTCTCCTTTTTAATCATTCCGTATCTGTCAGACACAATCAATCGGCAGTTTACCAGAGCTCTGACAGTTTTTCTGACTTCTTTGTGGTTTATCTCAGGGGTGTCTACTCTGTTTGAACCCATCTTTTATTTTCACTTGTACTTTTTTACCCTTTTTACGGTAGCCATGTCACTTGCACCTGTGTTGTAGGACCCTTAGAGGCAACACTAACAATCATCTTACTTTTTTGCATTTGCCAAATATCCTGATGCAGAGCGTAGGGCTGTAGTCCTAAAGTCTGGTCTTTTGACTCGAGACGCTTTTTCTGTGGTCTTGGATTCCTCGCTATTTGTACTTGTATCCAACAATCTCGTCAAATATTCTAGTTAGTCACTAGTACTATTTCTCCAAGGAGGCCAGCCGTGCCAAAATTGCTGCTCCTAAGGCGAATAAAAAACAAAAAAAATCAATAGACAAAACGAAAGCACACACAACACAACGAAAGCACACACAACAGTTGACAAAATGACCCCTTGCATATTTAGCAAAACAGTCAATAAAATCATTAATAAAGTGAGCTTGTGCAGAAGTCAGAGCATTAGTTTAATTATTTAAAAATCCATCTAGAACGAGCACTGATATTGGCCACCCAGTAAAATGTATCTCCATGCACCCTGCACACACTGCACCACGTTTATCATTTTCATTTTGGCCACAGACACAACGGCTCAACATTAAGTAAATAATTTAGTCCTATAGTTTTGTTACACTGCACTCATTTTATGATCATCACACATAACAGTGAAAACTAGATGCATTTCCATGAGAAAATGCAAAGTGTGATTGTTTGGTTACTATTAAACCAGTGTTTGGAGACACACAGACATTGGTTTTATAGGCAAAAACCAATGTCTGGATTCGAAAATACTGCCGCATACCAGGTCATTTATGGTTAAGGATGACTGAAAGCGCACATAGCTGCATTCTTCATGGATTTTTTCTGCTGCTGTCAGTGGGGTCTGGACCTGGATTTCTGTTCATCTGCTTTGGGACAATGACTGCTGTAAAAAGCACTATGTTAAGGCACTGAACTGAAGACCCTTTGAACATGTCTATTGATTGGAGTGTCCGACCCTTTGACTGATACTATCTATGTATTCTTAAAGCTCAATAACAGTTAACTCAAGAACACGAATGGAAATGCTCGAATGTTCGGCTGCACATCTGAATATAAACACAGGGGGTGATATTTAGGGATCAGGTATAATGCCAGTGATCAGGAGAACAAACAAAGGCATCGGTCTTTATTAAGCCATGGAGCAACAAGACCTTCAGGTTTGACGCTTCCTCTGCAGTTTGTTTAAGCTCCTAAACATCTGTTTTTTATTTGTCCTCTTCCACATTCTCTGCCCATATCTCTCCCTGTATATAGAGCAAGGCCTGGGCTGGGCTAGAATGAGGGCGGATGTGGGTTTTTCATATGCTGTTTGACATTCCTCCTCTGTTTACCATGGCAAAGCTTTTAGAGCCCCATGACAAAATCTCATCTACATCCACAATGCACCTCACATTCCTGAGGAGTGGCGTCTTTGTGGTGCTGCTGTCAAACTGAAGAACATTCTCACCCCCGCCGCACTTTTCTCAAAAGACACATTTGTAAGCTTGGACCGGATAATGGCAGAGCACAAATAAATGCAAGCTTTACAAATGCACATAGAGCGGGTTATTGGGGTTTTTTTTTTTCTCAGAATTAGAATCCAATTAACATTGAACCACCTCCTTGCATGAAAGAAACTGCTGTGCGGACGTAATCCGCTGTAAGGTACCCAAGGCGTGCATGTCATTAACTTCGCAGAGGTGTCTGGCAACAGAGAAATAGGTCCTAAAACTGCGGGAGAGAGCAGCAACAGGCCAGAGACACCACTAACTTTCTACAGAAGTTTATAAAGAAACCAGAGGACCAGGCAAAAATGAAATAAATACATAAATTTAAACATAAATGTATCTTTAAGCTCCCTTTATTTGCCTCATCAAACATCATATTTACATTTACAGCAGAGGCTTTTATCCAAAGCGACTTCCATCCCCCACCTACAGGGGGCAGTCTCCCTGGAGCAACTTGGGGTTAAGGGTCTTGCTCAGGAACCCAATGGTGGTCTACTGAAGGTAGGATTTGAACCCATGACCTCTTGGTCCAGAGGCAAGCATCCTAGAATTAGAATTAGAAAATGTTATTGATCCCAGAGAAAACTGCTTATGTTACGGCAATATAGTAATAAGTCTAAAAAAAATCAAATAAAAATCTGCAGGAAAAACATCAATATGGGATGTTAATGCTATAGATAACTTACTGTTAAGTGAATTACTAATAACACAAATGGTGGTAAGGAGTATGTTACTGCACGTAGTAGAGATCAGTAGTATATAGGTAAAATTTGATATAAGAAGTGATACACAACGTCCCTACACTGACTAGAAATAAAGTTCAGTGGAGGCAGTCTGTTGTGAATGAGGCCTTTATAAAAAACAGGTAGCAGCAGAGCTTCACTTTAGAGGACACTGTGACGTATTCACATGTACAGACACATGGAACCAAAGTAAATCAATGAAGGTCACGGCACGACCTACACGCTCCGGTAAAGTTGGACACAGGGGTATCTCACGCTGTGCAGCCTTTCTTACTGTAAGCTCACAAGATCAAGTTTCTGCTCAGGACAACTGGAACAATTGAAGTCCGGCTGGATTAGTGCAAAAAGCACCCTGGAAGGCCTCCAGCCATGAAATTAATGTAGGGTGAAATATGAGCTGGGTAGTGTGCAATATAATTAAACAGTAACGATATCCACAATGCTGCACGGTTTGTTGCTTTAGAAAACACTACACAGAATTTAATGAGATCTTGATCATCTTGTAAATCCCAAAATACTCTTTTTGAGAGGAAGGTCATTATTACCATTTGGTTTGCCACTCTGCCAAAATCTCTTTCCTATTAAGCTTTATCTTTGTGTCCAGTGAGCACTCCATCTGCCGTCCCTAGTTTAGAAACTCTTTACACCTTTAGACAATCCCTTAAAATACTCATAACCGCAGTCATCACAATCGATCAAGAAAAACAGCTCGTCACTTTGAACGGATGACCACGCAAATGAAAAGGACGAGAAGCTTTTTAGTGCCGACTGTAAAGAAAGTTTCCGGGTGAATTCGACTGGTTGCGTTTTAGAGGCATTGAAAGTGACTGAGCAACACACTAGGTCCGTCTCTATAATTACCCATGCAGTGAAAAAATGAAATGAAAAACAACTCCTGAAGGATATAATGCTATAAACAATTTGGGCCCAGGGGACGTCTTTGTGAACAAGCAGAACTGGCCTGCATGAAATTAAGCGCAGAAACATGATTGTACATTAGGAAGACAAAGGGCAGCTTAAAAATACTGAACTGTTCTTCCTAATCATGCAAAGTGCTTTATTTCATTCCGCGTGAGATACGATCACCTGTGAACACTGTTTCCTGCATTTAGTTGCTTTATGATCAGCACGGCAAGAAGGAAGAAGCAAATGTGCACCCAAAAGTGTTATGTATGACACCAGGCCTCAGGTTTAAGATTCCTAGCTTTCTTTCACTTGTCACATACAAGCCAGTAAGTCCCCTAGATCTAGCACTAGCTTTGTAGTCAAAATGTGTTAAGGCACTTCACCCTTCGCCCCTCTGTACGTGGGGCACTGTGGGGCAACTACACCAGGACTACGGTCGACTGCCGCGAATTCGCAGTTCAGTCGTGCACAGATTTTTTCTTAGAACTGAACTAATAATTGTTCACAGAAACCCTTGCAAATTGGCGGAAACTGCAGATATCCTCCCCATTTTTTTTCCTTATTTCGTGGCGATATATAATTTATCGTGCATTTTTGTGCTAAATTATTAAGAAAAATATAATTTACTAATTTTATAACATAAATATTAACATAAAATCAGCTAAAATTCCATATAAAATATAACTGTATAAATTTTGTGGTATTGTCAAGAGAACGCAAAGCAATATATCAGCTGCTGCCCTGTATATATCAACAGCTGCCCTGTATATATCAGCAATATATCAGCTGCTACCCTGTATATATCAGCAATATATCAGCTGCAGCCCTGTATATATCAGCTGCTGTCCTGTATATATCAGCAATATATCAGCTGCAGCCGTATATCAGCTGCTGCCCTGTATATATCAGCAATATATCAGCTGCTGCCCTGTATATATCAGCAATATATCAGCTGCTGCCCTGTGACGCCTAACAGTTTCCCGTGTGGGATCACTCCAGTGTTTCACTGAGTGATCTCGTGTTTTTTGTTTAGTTCTTCTTAAAGCTCTAAGATGCCGTCCAAACACGCTGCACCCTCTAAGTCTTCTGGCAATTTACCCTGCTTTACCCTGCTTATATACAGCGCATACCAAAGAAAACACACATGCATGAATTACAGTGCAGTCTATACAGGGGTAACATCGATATTTACATTCTAGCACTGCAGGAGTTCAGTGTAAACTGTACAGTACAAATAGAGGTTTACCTTTACATTTTCTTTCAGGGTAACGTATTAAAATGAGTTTAAAATGAAATTAAAGTGTTTTGGGAGCATGTTTAGGGTTTACACCATAAAAATAGGCATTTTAGGCTTGTCACAAATTCACAGATTTTCACAATTCGCGGGTGCTCTTGGAACGTAACACCCGTGAATTTCGGGGGTCGACTATATTACTAAATTAGGAGACTGAAAACTCTGAAATAGCTGTAAAAATGATCGGGTTTCTATCACTTTAAGGAAGATCCCTGGGCCTTGCGATGGACTGGTCCCCGTACAGTCTGTTTCCTCACCTGGGATTAGCTCCTGCAACCCTGGTTAAAGATAAGAGGCTCAGATAATGATTACTATTAAGATGAACACTCATTGAGTTAAAGGTGATCAATAACTTCAAGCCCTTCTCATTCTTTATTGCATTAATGACATTTTTATTGCAGTGGTTTCTGATGGATTTTCATTACATGAAATACTAACACATTTTCTTCTACTGCAGCATGTTTGTGAGGTGAGGAAAAGAACTTTGTACTCAGTTACATTTAGATAATAATCCCTGTTTTGCATTTGATTTCATTGTAACATTTTTGACAGCTTTGCAGCGGAAGATGACCTACTTGTGACTTGTTTAACTTCGTCCTTAACTTTTAACTCCAGCAACTTTCTCCACACTGCTCAAAAAGAGCAAAACCTCAGCTGTCAATCACTGTGAATGAAATGCAAAGCCAAAGTAGTTTCATACCTCACACCATAGGTTGATTGACACTTGACATTATGGGCCGCCGCTATCGTTGCAGATACTCAGAATGCAGGAAAAGTGGATGTATGCAAAAGAGAGCGGTGGGAGTATTTATTTCTTCTCTAAAAGTCATAAAAGAGATAGAATTTAAAAAAAAAAACCTTTTCCATTCATCTTCTGGCCTAAAGACTAGAAGGGCATAAAAGTTCAGCAGCCAGCCTGATAAAGTTCACCCTTCTGGTTAAAATCCCCAGTGCAGAATAAACACCTAGAGTGCTAATTAATAAGTCTGGGTGAACGCAAATTAACATTGTAAGAGTAAATCCAATGCGGTAGGTATTAATTCAGCACTGGGGAATTTGCTGTGTTCTTTTAATGAACAATACCATCCCATGCAGTGGACAAAATTAAAACACACCATGGAACTTTCTATGAACAAAGTAATCCAACCAGCTTAAGTGAATCATACAAACAATAATGACTGTTCCACACCAAAACAACTCTCAGATAGTCGTTCTCCAGTTTTGAGGGAATCAGCTGCTGTGGCTCAAAGCCTTGGCTCATGCGCTCTGACAGATAAACCTAATTATATGCTCTGGGACTTCTTGTCCTCCGATTAAGAAGGAATGCTGTGGACTTTGAAGGACTGAAATAAACCCAACCTTTCAGTGGGGCTTATCTAAATGACCTATTAATAAGTCGCCTCTATCTACTTTTCTAGTGAGTTCAGAGCAGAAATACGTCTTTTTGGTGGGGTGAGGGTGAAGTCAGGGGGGGCGATAAGCCTCTGTCCTGCTGCTTTGACAGGAAAATGTTCATTTACATCAGAAACGCTAACGAAAGCAGGGCACAACATCAAAGACAGCACCCAGATCAATTGAAGGGTTTTTTTCCCCCGAGCCTATCAAACAGTGCCCAGATGGTACTGCCTTCCAAACAGGTGAAGGTTGGTAGACACCAACAGCAGTTTCCACCAGTTTTTTCAGTTCAAAGGTTCAGACTCAACAGTTCTTGCATCATGGTGCAAATACGGGCTGGACAGACTGTGTTTGTGTGCTGTTGCTGAAGCGCGAAAGCAGAAGAAGCTGGAAAGTCTGAGGTGTACATCATTTTTTTTCTCTTAAATAATGCATGTTAGGTCAACACAAATGACCCAAAATCACCACAAATTCATTCTGTTGTGGCAACAGTTGGATAAGTTTTACTGAATGCAGAGTGTCTATATAAAGCAGATGATACAACGATGAAGGTTTGCTGTAGCTGTAAGATATCTTCAAAAAAAGTTTGCACCAGTTGGATAAGGTCCACTCATAAATGTTAGACTGTATTGAAGACTTTATTGAACGTGTGAAAATGATGAACACAACAAGTCAATTTTTTGTGCTGCTTTTTCCTTTAAGGCCTTGAAGAGGGTTTGGTCATGTGCTTTGTAAAGTTTGCTTATTTTTATTGAATATAGATCTGTAATTGTACTCTGAAACTATTTAAAAGCTTATCTCGGTAGAAAACAATAGGATTAAAGTATTGAATCATCAGATGGAAATATTACAGCATGATTTTTTTAGGTAGGTAATCCTCTGCAAGCTTTCAGGCGCTCATTTGAACTGACAGATTATCACTAACATACTTAGGAATCAACCAATCACATTTTGATTTACAATGGGTGGGACTGATTTCATGAGGGATATCATCACTAAGCCTTGTTACCCAAACACACTAAATGTGATTACAAGTAGCAGCCAAACTAATGGATATCTGTCAAATGGCAAACAGCAGGTACTCTATAATGTAGAAATGCTACATTCAAGGTGATATACAGCCATGGAACAACTCCTTCTTCCCCACTGCCATCAGACTCCTTAACAGACGATGTTAACACTGTAATTTTGCACATTGAGCTCA